>CAUDMG010002033.1:315000-367500 GCA_958450375.1 Homarus gammarus
TTTACACTCTTTAACTAGTTCACACTCAATAACTATCAGATTACTCATCATATGTAACTTCATACTCACCATGGGTGTAATGTCGCTCATCACTAAAGTGTTATAAAAATGTTGCAATTTATTCGCGTACATCAGACGGAATATGACCCTTCATGTTCAGTTTCTTCTCTGGTGCAGGGTCGCGGCCATACACACAGAGCTCAAGTCAGATAAGGTAAGCTCTCAATACATGATTTACTAACTTTAACGAGAGTTGATTAATGTACCTGTCTTAATTTCCTTCTTCAGTTGCAGAAAAATCTGATCGTGAGGTACAAGTCTGACAGCCTACATGGTAGTAGTCCTCTTACAGTGTTCTATCAGTGCCACTTGGGTTATATATATATTGGGTTCGATTATCGTAGGTGGTAAGTTATGTCTAATTCAAGAATAGTGAACAACAAATGCTTTAAGTTGAGAGGGACGTGAGAGGGACACAGTGTAAGATATAGTCCCAGGATATGCCGTTTTCTCTTCCCACAAAGGCTGATATCCTGTCGTCATCACCTCCCGTTGCTGAGTGAAAATTGGACTAAAGCAGCTGTTGTCTGAGAACCTTCCTGTGAGACTCTCGAGCGGACGGAGGTACATCTGTAACTCCTGCTGACACCAGATTCCTCACTCAGTACAGACGCTTGACAATTTATTAGAACTGTGATCTATTAGGATTGGATCTTATTAGGACAAGGACCTATAAGGACTGGGGTCTGTTAGAACTAAGACCTATTCTAACTGGGGTTTATTGGGATTGGGTGTTCTTCGACCAATAATTCTTCTCTAACCCCACACATTCTCTTCTTTCTCTCTCTTCTTCCACTAATCATTCTCGTTTCTCCCCAGCACTTTCTTCAAACAAACATTCCCCCCCCCCCCCCCCCTCTCTCTCTCTCTCTCTCTCTCTCTCTCTCTCTCTCTCTCTCTCTCTCTCTCTCTTTCTTTATTTTCTGTCACTGTAGCTCTCAATCAATCTATCCCTTTGTCTTTCTCTTTTAATATCCTCCTTCTCTCTTATTCTCTTTCTATCTCTTATATTTCTTCTCTTATTTCTCGTCTCTTATCTCGCTTTTAATTATCTTCCCTTTGTTCTTAGGGTGAGAGACAGAGAGACATAAGCAACGGAAGAAAGGATGATTCACCCAAAGAAAGAAGAGAGAGAGAGAGAGAGAGAGAGAGAGAGAGAGAGAGAGAGAGAGAGAGAGAGAGAGAGAGAGAGAGAGAGAGAGGCCTGGCTCACCTGCTACCCACACACACACACACACACTGTGGGAGAGTTTGTCTGTAAATGACTCGCAAAATCTGAAGCACTACTCCAGCGGCGGCAACACTGTCCAAGTTTCTCTATTATACAGCCAGCGGGAGAGGGGAGGGAGAGGGGGGGAGAAAGTGAGTGAGAGGGGAGAAGAGTGAAAGGGAAGGAGAAATAGAATGGGAAATAAGGAAGGAGGGGGAGAGGCAAATAAGAAGAAGGATAGGGAAGAGGGAGAGGAGAAGGATAAGGAAGGGGTACGTAAAGAAGGAGAGAAGGGAAGATAGGGAATAAGGGGAGGAGAGAAAGAGGAGAAGAAGAGAGAATTGAAAATAGCGAGTTGAGAGAGAAAGGGTGGAATTGGGGAAGGAGAGTTAGAGTTGGAGGGAGGGGAGGAGGGAGGGAAAGGAGAGTGAAAATTGGAAGGAGAGAGGGGCAGTGATGGGAGGAAAGGGGAGTTAGGAGAGAAAGGAAATTGGGGAGAAAGGCGTATCGGGAAAGAGGAGGAGGGTAGGGGGGTAAGAGAGTTGGGTGGGGAAAGGGAGAGGGGGTGAGGGAGTGAGAAAGTGAATAGGGAGTGAATGGAGAGGGCTGAGAGGGGAGAAGAGTGGGGAAAACAAGGATAAGGAAGAAGGGGAAGGAGGAAGGCGAAAGAGTGATGGGGACGAAGAAAAGAGAAGGGAGAGGTAAGAAAGGAGGAAAAGGAGAGGAAGTGGTGGGTGATGGTGGTGAGATGAGGGATGGAGGTAAGAGAGGGTGGGAAGAAAGGAGGTAGAGAAGGAGGAGGAAACATTGTACGTGTGAAAGAAGAAGGAGGAGATAGGAGAAAATGAAAAGACAGGGAGAAGAGGAGGAGGATTAGATGGGAGAGAGAAGACGAAGGGAGGAGGAGAGGGGGAGGGGGAAGCAGGATGAAAGGAGAGGAGGAGGAGGACATAGTAGTATTGGAAGACATAAAGGGAGGGAAAGAGTAAATGGCAGTCATGTTATAGTAAGAGAGTTAGAATAAGGGGAGGGGATAATTGAGGTGTGAAGGAGAGAGAGAGAGAGAGAGAGAGAGAGAGAGAGAGAGAGAGAGAGAGAGAGAGAGAGAGAGAGAGAGAGAGAGAAAATGGTAGATTTAACGCAAGTTGACTCACTTAATCTGCAGCTTCCGCCGTTTACCGCTTGGTGTTAACTGACGCTTGTGCTGCGAAGGGAAGGGATGAGGGACCAGAAGGGATGGGGTGAGGGGACAGAAGGGATGGGGTGAGGGGACAGAGGGGAAGTGGGGATGGGATGAGGGGATGGGGTGAGGGGACAGAAGGGATGGGGTGAGGGGGCAGAAGGGATGAGGTAAGGGGACAGAAGGGATGGGGTGAGGGGGCAGAAGGGATGAGGTGAGGGGGCAGAAAGGATGGGGTGAGGGGGCAGAAGGGATGGGGTGAGGGGACAGAAGGGATGGGGCGAGGGGACAGAAGGGATGGGGTGAGGGGGCAGAAGGGATGGGGTGAGGGGGCAGAAGGGATGGGGAGAGGGGACAGAAGGGATGGGGTGAGGGGACAGAGGGGGAGGGGTGAGGGGGCAGAAGGGATGGGGTGAGGGGGCAGAAGGGATGGGGTGAGGGGGCAGAAGGGATGGGGTGAGGGGACAGAAGGGATGGGGCGAGGGGACAGAAGGGATGGGGTGAGGGGACAGAGGGGGAGGGGTGAGGGGGCAGAAAGGATGGGGTGAGGGGGCAGAAGGGATGGGGTGAGGGGGCAGAAGGGATGGGGTGAGGGGACAGAAGGGATGGGGCGAGGGGACAGAAGGGATGGGGTGAGGGGACAGAGGGGGAGGGGTGAGGGGGCAGAAAGGATGGGGTGAGGGGGCAGAAGGGCTGGGGTGAGGGGGCAGAAGGGATGGGGTGAGGGGACAGAAGGGATGGGGTGAGGGGGCAGAAGGGATGGGGTGAGGGGGCAGAAGGGATGAGGTAAGGGGACAGAAGGGATGGGGTGAGGGGACAGAAGGGATGGGGTGAGGGGACAGAAGGGATGGGGTGAGGGGACAGAAGGGATGGGGTGAGGGGACAGAAGGGATGGGGTGAGGGGACAGAAGGGATGAGGTGAGGGGACAGAAGGGATGGGGTGAGGGGGCAGAAAGGATGGGGTGAGGGGGCAGAAGGGATGGGGTGAGGGGGCAGAAGGGATGGGGTGAGGGGACAGAAGGGATGAGGTGAGGGGACAGAAGGGATAGGGTGAGGGGGCAGAAGGGATGGGGTGAGGGGGCAGAAGGGATGGGGTGAGGGGGCAGAAGGGATGGGGTGAGGGGACAGAAGGGATGGGGTGAGGGGACAGAAGGGATGGGGTGAGGGGGCAGAAAGGATGGGGTGAGGGGGCAGAAGGGATGGGGTGAGGGGGCAGAAGGGATGGGGTGAGGGGGCAGAAGGGATGGGGTGAGGGGACAGAGGGGGAGGGGTGAGGGGACAGAAGGGATATTGGTGAAGGGACAGAAGGGATGGGGTGAGGGGGCAGAAGGGATGGGGTGAGGGGACAGAAGGGATGGGGTGAGTGGACAGACGGGATGGGGTGAGGGGACAGAAGGGATGGGGTGAGGGGACAGAAAGGATGGGGTGAGGGGACAGAAGGGATGGGGTGAGTGGACAGAAGGGATGGGGTGAGGGACCAGAAGGGATGGGGTGAGGGGACAGAAGGGATGGGGTGAGTGGACAGAAGGGATGGGGTGAGGGGACAGAAGGGATGGGGTGAGGGGACAGAAGGGATGGGGTGAGGGGACAGAAGGGATGGGGTGAGTGGACAGAAGGGATGGGGTGACGGGACAGAAGGGATGGGGTGAGGAGACAGAAGGGATGGGGTGAGTGGACAGAAGGGATGGGGTGAGGGGACAGAAGGGATGAGGTAAGGGGACTGAACGGATGGGTGAGGGGAAAGAAGAAATGGAGAAGGGGACAGAGGGGGGGGGGTGAGGGGACAGAAGGGATGGGGTGAGGGGACAGAGGGGAAGTGGGGATGGGGTGAGGGGATGATGTGAGGGGACTCATGGGAAGGTGGTGAGGGGAGCTAAGAGGGGAGAGAGACTGAGGACCGATGGGTTAACAAAGTTATGGCGTGGGAAGGCTGAGGGGAGTCCATACAGTCAAGTGGGTGTGAGGGGAGAAAGGGAAGGTGAGGGAAGGGAGGGTGAGAGGAGGATGAGGGGAGGGAAGGGAGGAAGAGGGAAGGGAGGGAAGGGTAAGAGGAAAGGAGGGGGGATGTGAAGGAGAAGGGTGCCTATTACGTGGGAAAGGAAAGGGAGTGTGAGGAAGGGAGGGACACCAGGAGAAGAGGAGGAGGAGGAGGAGGAAGGAAGATGGAGGGTAGTAGATGGGAACAAAATCAATTTGTCGAAAGAAGCGGAAAACCCTGAACCTGAGAAAAGATAACCCAGCAAATTGATGGAAGAGAGAGAGAGAGTTGTGTGTGTCAGCCGGAACCCCAATAAATTAGATAAACCAAAAAGGACAGTAGAGAACGAAAAAGACAAAGAAATCATAAAATAAAAACAGTAATCGAGACAGATGACTAAGAGTAAAATGATAAACGAAGGACGTGAGGGAAGAGGCTGATAAAGAAGGGGGAGAGTGAGAGGTCCCAGTTAGTCAGTGTTTGTGTTTCGTGTAATGTATGGTTAACTTTGTGTATTATGCAGTCGAGGGAACTGCAGCTTGCCGTGGGGAAGGGGAGATGTGTGTGTGTGTGTGTGTGTGTGTGTGTGTGTGTGTGTGTGTGTGTGTGTGTGTGTGTGTGTTTGTGTGTGTGTATAACAATAATAATAATAATAATAATAATAATAATAATAATAATAATAATAATAATAATAATAATAATAATAATAATAATAATAATAATAATAATAATAATAAACGGTTTATTAATAGAGATGCAGCCGGTGGCTGAAAATATACAGACTTACATTTGATTTAGGCATAATGATATAATATGCGTTGAATACATTTACAGAAAAAGTACAGTACAGTACATAAATCAGGAGTTGTTTATTATTTTAACAATAGATGGGATGGTGCTATTCTTATATCTATCGGTGCGGGCTCTTATGGGCTGAATTTTGTTGTAGTGGCGGACTGCGCGAGGTGGGTGGGGGGCTGCCGGTGGCAGGAGGTGGCGATGACGAGGGTGGTGCAGTAGTCCACTGCCAAACCTTGCTAGTGCTTGGTGGTGGAGGTCATTGAGGGATGTGTGTGTGTGTGTGTGTGTTCAGGAAAGGTTGTTGTATAGTATGTGGTTATCAGCATATACATGAATCACGTGCACCTACAGTGATTTATTGCATATATATATATATACATATATTTATATATATATATATATATATATATATATATATACATATATATATATATATATATATATATATATATACATATATATATATATATATATATATATATATATATATATATATATATATATATATATTGTTATATATATATATATATATATATATATATATATATATATATATATATATAGAGAGAGAGAGAGAGAGAGAGAGAGAGAGAGAGAGAGAGAGAGAGAGAGAGAGAGAGAGAGAGAGAGAGAGAGAGAGAGAGAGAGAGAGCAACAAGAAAGATCCACCAGCCACTGAGATCACTGATTGATATACCCAAAAGAATTATTGACAATATTGTGGCAGTAGTGTTGAAATAAACAGAGCTGGACGTCAACCCACGTGTGTCTGTCAGTCTGATAGACACCTGACTGTCCTCTCTCTTATTCCGGGCTCTTGTCCCTTTCTTTATTCGGGTTTCTCCACTATCCATCTCTGTCTGTCTATTTATATATTTGTCACTGTACGTATGTATGTATGTATGTATGTATGTATGTATGTATGTATGTATGTATGTCTTCTGTTTCCCCCAAAACGTATAATGATTTACCTGACTTAATAACTTAAAACAATTAAATCATATATAGAGTACCTGGAGACAAAAAATACACCACAATCAATCAAATATGCACAAATAATGACTATATATATATATATGCAAGTAAATCACTGTAGGTGCGCGTGATCTAGGTATATGCTGATAACCACCAGGAAAGAAGAAAACACGAAGTTCCCAAGCGCTTTCGTGTAATTACACGAAAGCGCTTGGGAACTTCGTGTTTTCTTCTTTCCTGGTGGTTATCAGCATATATATATATATATATATATATATTTTTATTTATATATATATATATATATATATATATATATATATATATATATATATATATATTTCATTTTTAGTCCATTTAACACGCGGACTTTGAACATATAATCAACGACCTCACCAGCAAGGAATCGAACCTACTGCAAGTGTTACAGTGGACAGTGAAGCACCTGTGTAATTAACCCTGAGAAAGTTACCTGTACACCTGAGAGACACAAGTTAGGGTTAGGTCAGAAGAAAAACTTGAAGATTTATATATAAAATAAATAGTGAAAATAATATAAACAGATATATCTCATAACTTAATTCAATATTGATACTATTGACTTACAGTGTAGCTAAGAAAAGATTATGATAAAATTTTGAATTGCGATGAGAGAAATAAAGTGAATAATGGATAATGAATACGACAAAATCTTAAGATGATAATGATGTGACTTAGTGAGGTGATAAATAGGAAAGAAGGTAATGAAGAAAGATTGAATAACTTAAGGGGAGGGAAATTAAATAAAAAAGGTAAGGGATAACGACAAAGAAAGAAAAGTTTTCTATCGCACACACACACACACACACACACACACACACACACACACACACACACGAGTCATCAACCTACACAAAGACCCCCACACTCAATCTTTTCCATATTAAATTTTTTCCGGCAAATTTGGTGTTCAAGGACCCACTTCCGCCATTCTCCGGCCGAATTATATGCCTATCATCCCACAAAACTACCCCCCCCCCAACCCCCCTCAGCCCCGTGGAGGAGGAAGAGATGAAAAAAATTCCATAGGAGTGAAAATCCCTTCCTTTAAACGGGCGCTGGAAGGTCTATCACAAAGGCCTACCCGGTTTCCGTCTCACAAAAGCCTATATGCCGCTGTTCATTAATCTCAGGGAAATAAGGGCATAAATCATCACTAATATATATTAGGCCTAGTGCTTACGGCTGTTAATTTTCTTGATTTTTTCCCTTTTTTGTCTTTCTTGAGGTTTGGGTGGCTGTCTGGCTCACTGACTGGCGGACTGACTAGCTGACTGACTGGCTGACTGACTGACTGGATGGTTGACTAACTGACTGGCTGGATATCTATCTGAATGGCTGGTTGACTAACTAAATGACTGGCTGGTTGACTAACTAAATGACTGGCTGGTTGACTAACTGGATGATTAACTGACTAGCTAACTGACTGGCTGGATGAATAACTGAATGACTAGATGAAATATTGGCTGGCTGACAAACTGACTGGATGACTAACTAACTGACTGACTGACTAACTAACTGGCTGGCTGATTAACAAACTGACTGACTGACTAAATAACTGACTGGATGGCTAACTAACTGACTGATTGGATTCCTGATTGGCTGACAAAGGTGTGGGGTTAACGAGCGTTATTTAACACGGGTTGTTATGTCTCTTTACAATGTCTTTTTAGGTCTACTCATTCTTCCCAGTCATAGTTATTCATATTTTGGTGCAATAGTTTATTCTATCTCCTGTTTTATCTATCTTTATATGTATGTAAATATGTTTGTATGTATGTATGTGTGGACTGAGAGCGTCGATACAAGGCTCTAAAGGAGGGCGTTAACAACATAGAGCTCTAAAAGAGGGCGTTAACAACATAAAGCTCTAAAAGAGGGCGTTAACAACATAGGGCGTTAAAAGAGGGAGTTAACAACATAGAGCTCTAAAGGAGGGCGTTAACAACATAGGGCGTTAAAAGAGGGCGTTAACAACATAGAGCTCTAAAAGAGGGCGTTAACAACATAGGGCGTTAAAAGAGGGCGTTAACAACATAGAGCTCTAAAAAAGGGCGTTAACAACATAGGGCGTTAAAAGAGGGCGTTAACAACATAGAGCTCTAAAAAAGGGCGTTAACAACATAGGGCGTTAAAAGAGGGCGTTAACAACATAGGGCGTTAAAAGGGGGAGTTAACAACATAGAACTCTAAAAGAGGGCGTTAACAACATAGAGCTCTAAAAGAGGGCGTCAACAACATAGAGCTCTAAAAGAGGGCGTTAACAACATAGATCCCTAATAGAGGGCGTTAACAACATGGAGCGTTAAAAGAGGGAGCTGACAGCAGAGATAACTGACAGATCTCCCTGAAGAGAGAAGAGGGCGTTGAACAGCTGTGATCTGGAGGAGCTGTGGTGAGGTAATCATGAAACATTTACTTACCGTCACTGTCACACACAGCAGAATCAACCAGAGTGTTTTGATGGTCGACCTATTGATGTGCAAAGTGTTCAAAGCTTGTTTTCTTGGGCTCACTGAGATATTGTGAACCTTATTTTAACACACACACACACACACACACACCCTCATATTTATACAGTATTTATAACTCTTGGTACAGTGTTTATTATAGCGACAAAAAAGGGATCGAATAATTTGCATAAACAAGTTATTAATCAGTTTGGTATCAAGATGAAACACACATCAATATCAACAGGTGGCAGGTGAGGCTAATATGGAATTTAATTAAATTCCGAGTGATTCCAGTTGAAATGACATAATATTCCTTGATTAATTTCCACCTGATTCCACTTCAGGTAAGACACTATTTGATCGAATTTCACTTCATCACACGAGATAATACACTGGTTTACCAAACTCCTGTTGCGTCTCTCTCTATCTCTCTAAGTCTCTCTGTCTGTTTGTATCTATGTCTGTCTGCCTGTCTCTGTCGTTTTGTATACACCGTACATTTCTCTCTCTCTCTCTCTCTTTCTCTCTCTCTCTCTCTCTCTCTCTCTCTCTCTCTCTCTCTCTAAGTATCTGTCTGTCTTTCTTTGTCTCTTTTTGTCTTTGTCTTGTTTTTATGTTTATTGTTCTGTGTCTGTCTAATTGTACTCATTTTTCTCTGCGTCTGTCTTTCTCTTTCTTACTTCTCTCTCTGTCTTTCTTCTTTTTATCACCTTCTCTCTCCTTTCCTTCTCTCCTCTTTGTCTCTCCCTGTCTGCCTGACTGAATGTAATTGCCAGCTTGTCTGTCCGTTTGTTTGTCTGTCTTTTTCTTTGTCAGTCTCATTCTCTAATAGTCCTATCATTATTTTTTTCAATATTCCTTCTCTTTTTTTCTCTCTCTTTCTCTCTTAACCTATCTCTCTTGTCTCTCTCTTAACCTATCTCTCTTGTCTCTCTCTTAACCTGTCTATCTCTCTTGTCTCCCTCTTAACCTATCTCTCTTGTCTCTCTCTTAACCTGTCTGTCTCTCTTGTCTCTCTCTTAACCTGTCTATCTCTCTTGTCTTCCTCTTAACCTATCTCTCTTGTCTCTCTCTTACCCTCTATCTCTCTGTCTCCCTCTTACCTATCTCTCTGTCTCTCCCTCTTATCCTGTCTCTCTCTCTTGTCTCTCTCTTACCTGTCTATCTCTCTGTCTCTCCCTCTTATCATCTCTCTGTCTCTCCCTCTTATCTCTCTGTCTCTCCCTCTTATCTCTCTGTCTCTCCCTCTTATCCCTGTCTCTCCCTCTTATCTCTCTGTCTCTCCCTCTTATCTCTCTGTCTCTCCCTCTTATCCCTGTCTCTCCCTCTTATCTCTCTCTTAACCTATCTCTCTTGTCTCTCTCTTAACCTGTCTATCTCTCTTGTCTCCCTCTTAACCTATCTCTCTTGTCTCTCTCTTAACCTGTCTATCTCTCTTGTCTCTCTCTTAACCTGTCTATCTCTCTTGTCTTCCTCTTAACCTATCTCTCTTGTCTCTCTCTTAACCCATCTATCTCTCTTGTCTCCCTCTTAACCTATCTCTCTTGTCTCTCTCTTAACCTGTCTATCTCTCTTGTCTCCCTCTTAACCTATCTCTCTTGTCTCTCTCTTAACCTGTCTATCTCTCTTGTCTCTCTCTTAACCCATCTCTCTCTGTTTAACTGTCGTCCGCTTGCAGTAAACACATACAAGAAACCCATTCTCTAATCCCTCCCTGATGGCGGAGAAGCACAACACTCGATCGCGTGAAACTCCATAGGATGAATAATGGATCACTCTGGAGGCAAATGAGAAGAGGGACGCGGTGGTGGATGGCCTGTCCCCACTCTTCCTACCTGACTACCTACCTACCTACTGTGTTTACCCCAATATTTACTCGTTGGTAACTCTCTCTCTCGTTGTATGTTTGTATGTATGTATGTATGTATGTGTGTATGTATGTATGTATGTATGTATGTATGTATGTATCGTGGACATCTAGGGAATTAGTTTACTTCGAACGTTTTAAACCATATAAGGATACTGTTAATAGCACCTGTAGAAGACTCTTAAGAGTTTGAAACCACTTGATGAAGCTCTTTGAAGACCTGGAAACCATCTGAGGAAGAGCATTAGAAGCAACTGGTGAAAGTGTCTCCTAAGTATTCCAGGTAAAGTTTTAGACACTGATGAGGTCTGTGTGTCGTCAGGGAGTACCCGAGAAGAACGTGATGGACCAGGAGCCACCCCTAGCCTCCCCTCATCTCCTCCCCCCTCATGATTGCCTCAAAGTTCACACAACGAGGAACATCAGAGGTCGTGAATAATGGAAAGCAAGACACTCATTTGCCTGCAACAACAACCTTACTTACCCTGGAGATACTGAAAGATGCCTAACCTCACCTAACCTAACCTAACCTAACCTAACCTAACCTAACCTAACCTAACCTAACCTACACTAACCTAACCTAACCTAACCTAACCCTGGGTTTTTCAAACATGCCTATGTTAATATATACACCGGTACACAGTATATATATTTTTTTATGCATCTGAGGAGAAGAAAAAATATGTAAGTATATGATAAAATTGATGTCAAATTGATCACCAACTTTGTATCGAAACATTAGAGGAGAAAACGTTTGAGAAGGGTTGTTACACACAGAGTTATGAGGACCATACAATGTCCTAATGTTCATGTGTCCAAAGCTCAAGACGGGACCTGTGTGTGTGTGTGTGTGTGTTTTAGGCCACAAACAAACTCATTCAAGTCGTAGGGCCTCGTTCTCTCTCCCTCTCATTAGCTCCCCCTCTCTTTCTCTCTCCCTCTCATTAGCTCCCCCCTCTTTCTCTCTCCCTCTCATTAGCTCTCCCCCTCTTTCTCTCTCACTCTCATTAGCTCCCCCTCTTTCTCTCTCCCTCTCATTAGCTCCACCCTTTCTCTCTCCCTCTCATTAGCTCCCCCCTCTTTCTCTCTCCCTCTCATTAGCTCCCCCTCTCTTTCTCTCTCCCTCTCATTAGCTCCACCCTTTCTCTCTCCCTCTCATTAGCTCCCCCTCTCTTTCTCTCTCCCTCTCATTAGCTCCCCCTCTCTTTCTCTCTCCCTCTCATTAGCTCCCCCTCTCTTTCTCTCTCCCTCTCATTAGCTCCCCCCTCTTTCTCTCTCCCTCTCATTAGCTCCCCCCTCTTTCTCTCTCCCTCTCATTAGCTCCCCCCTCTTTCTCTCTCCCTCTCATTAGCTCCACCCTTTCTCTCTCCCTCTCATTAGCTCCCCCTCTCTTTCTCTCTCCCTCTCATTAGCTCCCCCTCTCTTTCTCTCTCCCTCTCATTAGCTCCCCCCTCTTTCTCTCTCCCTCTCATTAGCTCCCCCCTCTTTCTCTCTCCCTCTCATTAGCTCCCCCCTCTTTCTCTCTCCCTCTCATTAGCTCCCCCCCTCTTTCTCTCTCCCTCTCATTAGCTCCCCCCCTCTTTCTCTCTCCCTCTCATTAGCTCCCCCCCCCCTCTTTATCTCCCTCTATAGCTCCTTTTTCGCATGGGAAGCAGGCTTGATAGGAGGGGGTCCCCCGCCGCGAGTTTTAAACCCTTTTATACCAGTTTTATGTCGTTTACTACCCGTAGGGTTTTTTCCGGCGAGGTTCACTTGTAGTGACGGTCGCCTGCTGGTCTTCCTCCCTTACTACCACTACCATTGCCACCATTACTACCACTATCATTACCATTACTACCACCAGTACTTCCATTACTACCACCATCATTACCACCGTTATTACCACCACAACTACCATTAATACTATTACCAACATTACTATCACCACTACAGTACTCCCTTTACCACCACCACTACCAGCACCACCACTGTCATCACCACCACCACAGCTGTTACCACCAGCATGACCATCAATGCCACCTATATACTCTGTAACACCGAACGCCACAATATCCTGACTACTCGGGTCTGATAAACACCCTTTGTGACCTCTTTCCATCAATCCTCTTTGCGCTACGCTTCACAGGATGAGTATTGGATGCACAATAAACTAGCTGCTGTCCACGGCAAATTAAAAGAATTCAATCACCACCACTACTACTACTACCTCCACCATTAGCACTATCACCACCGCTACCACCGCCATCACCACCATCACCACTACCACCTTGCTTTTCAGTTTTTTTTTTGGGGGGGGGGGCGGAGGAGGGGGGGGGGGGGTAGGGGTGGTGAGAATGATATACTTTTTCCTCTTATCTCGTTGATAGTCAGTGTGTGTAGGATGTAAACATTTTAGTGACGCCAACCAGGTTATGGCGGGTCGGTGTACTGTAGAGGGGCTGGGGGAGGGGAGGGTGATTTTGTGTGTGCATGGGTTAAGCGAGGGTGTAGAGATAACGCGAGAGAAGGTACACTATGTGTGGGGGAGGGGGATGTGTGTTTACGAATACATGCTGCTAGGGAGGAGATGTAGAATATCCTGTAGATTGTGTAGGCTGGGGAAGGGAAGTGTATGAGTTATAAAAGCATACAGGTGTGGCGTAGAGTGCTTAGACTAAGTTACGTGACACCACTCTTGGACCCTCTCCTACATGACCCACGTTATGAGGCGACCCGTGAATCCTCCCATCGGCCCTCTCACTTTATAAGGCCACCCATGAACCCTTCCATCTGCCGCTCACGTTATGTGGCCACTCATGGAACCTCCCATCTACCGCCCACGTTATGTGGCCACCCAAAGACCCTCCCATCTGCCTCCCACGTTTTGAGGCCACCCTTGGATCCTCTCCTCTACCGTCCACGTTATGGGACCGCCCTTGTACCAGTTGGCGACTGCCCACGTGAGGGCCGCCCGTTCACCACCCATATCTGTTTTCTTGAGTTCTTTGTTTGAAATAAAGAAATAAATCAGTGATTGAATAATTCACTGATAAGACTGTCGGCAGAGTGGCTATAGTTTCTCCTCCTGTCACGAGGGTCGCTGGTTCGCACCCAGGGCACTCCTAGTGGGCCCATCTGTGAGTGGGTACCTATGTTTATAGTTGGGAAGTGAAGCTGGTCGAGTGCAGGTCATGCCACACTGCCTCCATGTTAATCGACAAAAACTAAGTCTGTATATTGTGCCATATCCCGGCCTACAGGGGCCACTTGCAAATGTGAATGGGTAATATTCTTTATTTTTATTTTGTGTTGTGTGTGTTTTGTGTGTGAACAAAGCAAAATAAATTTGTGAATTTGAATATTAAACACAAATAAAATAAATGCATCTTTATTGCAGATAAAATCAGACTACAACAGCATTAAATACAAACCTCGACAGACAAAATCAAGCACTCCTGACTTCACCACCACCTTGTAAACAAGACTACAGTATCTCTCCGACCAACCAGCTGCAACATACTGAAGAAAAAAAATGCTGAATGTGTTACAACGATCTAACATAACCTGGTGACTGGATTTCGGTATCGTCGCTGTTTGTGTGTTGCTGTGAAGACTTAACATAACAATGCCAGCAGTAACAGCAGCAGGAGGCTTACATTACCATACCCAGTGCCTGAGCCTCCTCCCTCAGCTCTCTCACACACACACACACACACACACACACTATCTACCCGGTCTCCCAAAGATACATACATTAATACCCTTCCAGCTCTCCTAATGCAGAAAGTTCCGGTCAAGTCATACTGTAGTTCAGACTCTATCTTGGCTGCCATTATTATTTAGGTACTTGAGTGAAGCAGTTATATGAGTTTTCACATCTACAGTTTGGGGAAAAATTTAATGTCCGAGCTTTTGAGAATGGTGAGCGGCGGTGCCTCGACACGGGGAATGTCTGTCTGACTGTGTGGGGATTACCCGAGTGACAGGCACGAGGGGGTGACAGGGTAAGGGTGGGGAAGATGGGAGTGAAGGATGAGGGTTTGGTCTGCCTGAATGTTGCTCCTGTGTTTTGGTGGTGGTAGTGGTGATGTTGGTGGTGATGTTAGTGGTGGTGATGGTGATGGTGATGGTGATGCTGGTAGTGGTGATGGTCGATGAATGTTAACTTGACGAGTTGGGTATAAAACAATTGATATAAAATTAGGGATGATACTACTTCTACTACTACTACTACTACTACTACTACACGACTACTACCACTACTACTACTTTTTTATGGCCTCCATCCTCCCCTTGTAGCCATACCTTCGCCGCCATTTTATTACCTTAAAGTAAATATCCTAATACATAAGTAGCTATCCTAGCTGTGTTGAGTTAGTTGAGCCGCAGATCTATGCGGCATTCAGTGACTGTTGCCTCATAGTCAATATCTGCAACTGTTGTCGAGTTTGGGGCCGATGCTCTCGTTCCCCTGAGGCAGAGCGAAGCCGACCTAAGGAGAGAGAAGGACAGTCGACATCTCATCCAGGCTGTAACATACTGTAACTTCTGGGCTGCTGCTTCTGTTCGGATAGCACCTCCGCGGATCTGGCGTAGAAGCATCTTGTACTTGGTCCCATCCCACCAGAGGTTGTGAACACAAGAGGAGTGAAGCTGCCTTGATCAACGTTTTGACTTCGCTCCCCGTATGCCCTTATCTTGTCGTTCTCGTTCCTCCTGTGTGTAGCATCGTGAGCTAAGTTACGGTAACATGCGGCCATGGGATAAGAAATCCTGGTGTCGAAGAAGGCTCGCTGTCCCCGCGTCGAGAATCCTCGAGCACTGACGTCAACACGGGCTTCGTTGGATGTGTTTGAAGTCCTATGTTGGAAGATCTCACCGTCCAATGGGAGGAGGGTCGGTTCTACCATGGCATCACGGCAGATTTCCTTCAACATATTTGTTGTGAGATCCCTTACTTCGTCATGCCTCATGCATATGAAGCCCCCTTTCTTGCACACCATGGCGTGATCGACGTCATAGGAAGAGCCACACACGCATTGGGAGGCCAAACCTTCCACTGGCCTACCGTACCTTAGAGCATTGGCATCTGTAAATTCTTGTTTATTGAGACTGAAACCATTTGCTTTTATCGGTAACGTAGTTAACCAGTTCGAGGCGCCCACCTCCTGCGCTATAGCTACTTTTTGTCAAATTCTCTGGTACTTGCAACAACAGTTGCTGCAACTTATCACTTTGGCCATGCTGTCGTTCTGTCGTAATGGACCTTCGAATCTTGTTTACTTCGCTGGCATCCACCTCCCCTGTTGCGTTCTGAGCTATTATGTGGTCCGTGAGGGCTACTACTACTACTACTACTACTACTACTAATAATAATAATAATAATATCAAGAACAACAATAATAATAATAATAATAATAATAATAATAATAATAATAATAATAATAATAATGATAATAAAAATAATAATAATAAGAACAACAACAATAATAATAATAATAATAATAATAATTATAATAATAATAATAATAATAATAATAATAATAATAATAATAATAATAATAATAATAATAATAATGATAATAATAAAAATAATAATAATAAGAACAACAACAATAATAATAATAATAATAATAATAACAAGAACACCAAAAATAACAACCGCAATTTCATAGTTTCAAATACAACATAAAACAAACATTAAAAAAATACAGATTTCAGTGATAGTTACATAAATACCCTAACACACACTATTGTATTTCATTTTAGTCTTTTGTATTTTATTTTAGTGTATATTGTATTCTATTTTAGCGTCCATTGTATTCTATTTTAGCGTCCATTGTATTCTATTTTAGGATCTATTGTATTCTATTTTAGGATCTATTGTATTCTATTTTAGTGTCTATTGTATTCTATTTTAGCATCTATTGTTTTCTATTTTAGTGCCTATTGTATTCTATTTCAGCATCAATTATATTCAATTTCAGTGTCTGTTTTATTCTATTGTAGTGTCTATTTTATTCTATTTTAGTCTGTATTGTATTCTATTTTAGCATCAATTACATTCTATTTCAGTGTCTATTTTATTCTAGTTTAGTCTGTATTGTATTCTATTAAACCACAAGAGAGAGAGGTTATCTGAGTGAGACAAGAAATATGTGTTTTCTCGTTAGTTCTCTTGAGAAAATTTTGAGACAATTATTTTCAGTTTTCAGACGATTATCTTGGGCTTTCGATATATATATATATATATATATATATATATATATATATATATATATATATATATATATATATATATATATATATATATATATATATTTTTAGGTATGTCTTTTATTTTTGTTATTTACTATTGTTTTTCTATCTCTTTTAATTCTTATCTGACTTCTGTTTAGGAGGCAAATATTTAATTAAGGTAATTTTCTTTGGTTTTGTCATATCCGTCTTCATTATTTTAATTATACGTCTATTGTTTTGAGTAATTTGTTTTATTGTTTTGAGATATTTTTTATTGTTTTTTTTTAGATAATTATTTGTTACCTGTACACACATCCACACCTAACAGTGACTTAACACATCTTGTAATTACTCTGCTAAAACAAAAGACAGTGAATTAATGCTCTTATCAATCACCAGGTAAACTGCTCTTGTTCTCATAATGTAATTCGACGCTTGGGCAGCCAGTGTCTATTAGCACCGTCCACTGAGTTACTTTCTACGCTAGATAACAGCTGATAAAAAAAGGTATTTGACAAGTATATTCTGTTTACAGTTTACTCGGACAGATGAAAACCTTTATCTAACCTAACTTAACCTAACCTAACCAAACTTAAAGTACCTCACCTATTGTAACCTACCTGACCTATTTTAACCTATCCTGACCTACTTAACCTAACCTAACGTCAACTGCTCGTTAATATAATCTTTCTACAGCTCTTGAAATAAACATGTTGACACGTCTTTAAATTACTCCCAGATAGAAAGTTATACAATAGGACTTCACTTACAAAAAATAACTTAATTGTCTATGAATCACCCTAAGGTAGTTTAGTGAATAAGTAAATAAGATCAACTTAAAAAATGTTAGAATTTTTTTTTTTTTGCTTTTAATTTCTGAATGCTCGTTTTTCATTACGATGGGTTGGATTGGTTCGTCAGATAATCGCAATTTCAAGAAGTCTTATGCTGTACTCAGTGACGCTTTCCTCCCACCTCCAGGCTGAATTCCAGTGGCTGGCCTCTTCACCCCTAAGCTACTGAGGTACTGCAATCCCATTGTATAATTTTTTGGTCGGGTTTTTGTCGGGTTTTTGTTGTTGCTAATCTTTTCTTTCCTTCTTGTCTCTCTGACGCCGCTGTCACCAACCACCAACACTACCACCTCCTCTATTACCACCGCCGCCGCCACCACCGCTACGGTTACCACCCGCCAACACTACCATCTCCGCTATTACCACCGCCGCCGCCACCACCGCTACCGTTACCACCCGCCAATACTACCATCTCCGCTATTGCCACCGCCGCCGCCACCACCGCTACCGTACCACCCGCCAACACTACCATCTCCGCTATTACCACCGCCGCCGCCACCACCGCTACCGTACCACCCGCCAACACTACCATCTCCGCTATTACCACTGTCGCCGCCGCTTAAATTGCTACTTTTTTGTTTGTGTTTCTGGCCACAAAATAGAGAATTTTCACGATAGTCTATTTTCCACGGGACAAGATCAGCGTTTCTCTTACGCTTTCTCTATGGTCGGATAGTCAGGAGGCCTCTTAACGCTGAAGACTTCCTGGTCCCAAAAATATCAAAGAAGTATTTTTTATTCTTAATTGCGAGTCTTAATTTTAAAAATCGCCTATCCAAACCTAATCTAACCTAACCTAAGCTAATCCAAATTAATTTAATCTGAACTAACTTAATCTAATCGAAAATACTTTTCATAACCTAAACTAACCTAACCTAACTAAACATTCCTTAGCTCTATTTATGCAATGTCTGGTTTAGCTATATAAGTACGTGTTATAATGTGAAATAGTCATTTTTATCATATACAAACTAAACACAATACGTAAATACTACCGACACCCAGGCTATGATCTTTTCTGCCTCACGACCTGTAAATAATACGGCCTTCTCTGCCTCAAGATCTGTTATAATACGACGGCCTTCTCTGCCTCACGACCTGTAATTATACTACGGCCTTCTCTGCGTCAAAACCTATAAATTTTACGACCCTTTCTGCCTCAGAACCTGCAAATAATAGAACCTTCTCTGTTTAAAACTGTAAGCCTCAGCAAGTCGTAACAACAAGGATCACACCAGATTACTACCACGTACTGTATAGTACAGTTGTCTTAAACAGTTCTTTTACTCCCTGTAGTAACGCTTGTGTACATATGGCAATACTAGAGTAAACTTAAGCGAAGCGTAGTAGTCTTGTAACTATGGATCTGATTAGTGGAAAAGATTCCAAGATGAAATTTAGTTTCGTAAAAATGATGAATAGATGTTGGAATATAATACAAATATAAATGATATACACATAGATGCCTTTTATAAGGAACACTATAAGTGATAAGTCTTAAAATAAAACGTATAAGAGGAAATTTGTGTAATTCATGATTATCATACACCAGGAAGTTTCTTCACACAGGGACACTGAAACAAACCCTCAGGAATCATAATATGTGGAGGCTGACTCTTGCATGATATGTATTAAAATATTACAAAGCACTGCAACAGTGAAAGGCTGACCACACATTTTGATCAACGTTGAATTTTGAGTAAAATGTTGAAGAAAACGATAATTATGACAAGCGCTATCTTTGAACTCCGGTAATTGACGAAAATTATAAATATAATAATAATAAAAATGTCAATATCTTTGTTGGACTGTTCACTGGTGTTACACAGGCGGGGGACGTTGAGAATTGTGAACCCCAGACACGACATCTCCTCAGTGGTAACAACCCAACACAAACCACTCCTCTATGATCTGACAACACCAAGTGTCACCATACCATATTTTGTGAAGACGTGATCCCAGGGAGGGACACACACAAGGTGCCCTGTTACCACAGCCAAACGTCGTTCACCAACACATGTGCGACCAGCGGACCAGCGAGGCACGACTCTCACTCTACCGTCCACTGGTCATAATCTTTTATAATTTAGTAGTGATATTTATACACCATATTGACGATGAAAGTCATTCAGTGTTACTAAGACTTCAGTGTTCATTCATTCCTTCACTCTCACATACACTTTATACTTTATACTGGCTCTCCATTTATTTTCATGTCATAAATTAATTTTTTTCTCTATAAAATATTTGGTGTGTAACCTTACATGTATGATTATATGCTTGTGTATACTGTAGTTTTTTTTTTTTTTTTTTACTAAAGTTCTTCTTCTGTGCACGAAGAGGAAAAGTGACTTGGGAAATGTTTAGAAGTGACTACATCTCACAAAGGTACAGAAGCTTCTAGGTTGCTTCAGTAACCAGACGACGGAGGGCGAGTGTAAAGGTGTACACATTACCTCCATTTCCTGTAACACTGAATAACGACCACCAATATTTGCTTCATCCTGCCATTCATTCATGAGTTTAGTATTGCAACTCTGCCACGTACAGCACGTAAACGTCACTACGGGGAGTAAAGGAACTCTTTGAGGAAACTGTACTGTACATGTACCCATAAATGGCCCAAGGCACTACATCCTACCCAGCTGGTCACACGACACTACAAGGTAACTGATATCCTCGATGTGGTTTTTCACGCTACTGACAGACCCATTGCCCAGCGTGTAGTTGCTTAGTGATGTAGTTACTTAAAGAGATAAGTATGTAGTTACCTAAACAAATGAGATACTTAAATAGGAATATTTAAATATTTGATGCAGCTACTGAACGATAAAATTACTTAAATAGTGATGTAGTTACTTAGAGATGAAGCTACTTAAAGAATGATGGAGTTACTTAAAAGGGAGTTACAACTACTTAAATAGGAAAGAAGTTAGTTAAATAGGAATGTAGCTACTTAAAGAAGAAGGATGTATTTACTTAAAGAAAGACATCTCTGTGATCGGCGCTAAATTACCTTGGCTTTTAAAGCACTTTATTGCGTTAAAAGACCAACAATCCACCAATCCAGCTATATATCTCATGGAAATAAAATATAGCTTTACATCAATATCTCTCTATAGCATAATATTTCTTAGTCGTCTATGTTCCACGGTTGATGTTTGGTTGTTTCTGTACATAGACAATTATTTCTTTCAGGCTTAAATTTACTCCCAATGAAAGTATCCTCACGTGAATTTTCTCTTGTGTAACTTTTAATTGAAGATAATCTATTTTTCTCAACAAAATCTTCCATATTATTAAAGAATACTTTTAGTGATGGTGGTGGCAATGGTGGTGGTTATGGTGGTGGCTATGGTGGAGGTAATGATGGTTGGAAATGGCGGTGGTAATGATGGTGGTTATGATGGTGGTAATGATGGTGGTTATGGTGATGGCAATGATGGTGATTATGGTAGTGGTAATGATGGTGGTTATGATGGTGGTAATGATGGTGGTTATGGTGGTGGTAATGATAGTGGTTGTGGTGGTGGTAATGATGGTGGTTGTGGTGGTGGTAATGATAGTGGTTGTGGTGGTGGTATTGATGGTGGTTGTGGTGATGGTAATGATAGTGGTTATGGTGATGGTAAAGGTGTGGTTATGGTGGTGGTAATGATGGTGATAAGACTGATGTTGGATGGTGATCATGATGATGGCGATGATTTTTATGATGGTAATGACTTGTGTAAACCTATTTTCATATTTCCCACGAAAAACATTCTTTTTCTCATGAATTTGATCCAACATATTTCTAGTTATTTTCCCTATTTGATCGACCTATTTCTTCTTTCACATACCCTATTTTATATATATATATATCTACTTGTTTATTTGTAATTATTTTGTATGTGAAAAGTCAACACTTGTCTTAGTAATAATAATTGTATTTTCTTGGTGGATCATACCGTCTTTGCTTATTATTATTCATATATTTACACATTATCGTTTCATAAATTCATTTATTCACTCGTTATTACTTCCTCGTTAACTACTAATTTGCATATTTCTTCGTTTATTTGATAATATTATGTTTGGTAATACTGATGGCAGTATTTGAGGATTCATCTGTTTGTCAGTGTGTTCTCACAATATTAGTTATTTTCTTACACATACATAAACACCCAAACACATTAACACACACACACACACACACACACACACACACACACACACACACACATATACCTGTTTGCATTATTTATATTTTAAGATCACAAATTACGTTAGGACTACTTCCCTTACTTGGTGACCATCATATATAGCAATAATTAATTAGTACCTATAATGGTCACCTCAACGGGATTAACTTTATATTACTGTGACTGTACTATAATTTGTTCTTATCGTGTGAGAGATTTTGATGTTGTGTTTCTCTCATTTTAACTATACCTGTTGTCTGTATCTGTTACCTGTTGTCTGTATCTGTTACCTGTTGTCTGTATCTGTTACCTGTTGTCTGTACCTGTTACCTGTTGTCTGTATCTGTTACCTGTTGTCTGTATCTGCTACCTGTTGTCTGTATGTTACCTGTTGTTTATATATGTACCTGTGGCTATATTTTTTTTACTGGATTAACCCACCAGGGCACAGGTCAATGACCCACATCAGGGCCTGGGGGCGAAAATATAATAATAATAATAATAATAATAATAATAATAATAATAATAATAATAATAATAATAATAATAATAATAATAATAATAATAATAATAATAATAATAATATTATTATTATTATTATTATTATTATTATTATTATTATTATTATTATTATTATTAAAAGACCATAAAAAAATATCAATAGTGAGATAGTGAGAAACAATATATGTATGTCTTGTTGTCAAAGTAAGAGAAACAATTGAGACCGTGCAATTGTTTGTAAATGAGGCAGAAAGTCAGATCAACAACCTGGGACTTGGTCACAATTTTCGTGATGCCATATGGCAGCAGGGTCTACCATTAGACAACACATTATGCTTCTAATATTTTCCCAGGCAGTAGTACCACCCTATGTGATAGCTGTTGTTTGTATCTGTACCTGTAGCTATCTGTTACCTGTTGTTTGTATCTGTACCTGTAGCTATCTATTACCTGTTGTTTGTATCTGTACCTGTGTTTGTATCTGTTACCTGCGTTGTATCTGTTACCTGTGGCTATATGTTACCTGCGTTTGTATCTGTTACCTGTAAGTCTGCTTGTAACTTTACCTTTGCATTTTTTCATACCTGCACTTGTATTAAGATCCTCACTAATTACAACCCCATCAACACCTATTTACACTACACTACACTACACCCTACTGCAGTACACCCTCTTTACAACCCAATACACCTCCCCTCCATCTGACCCATTACAACTTTCCTACACCCTCTCTACACTCCACGACTCTTTCTACACACCTCTACAGAGTCTGCACCATTTTCTAAGCCATATACACCTTCTATACACCCCAGTACACACTCTACATCCCACTACACCCTTTATAGTCCTCATTACACTTTCACTTGCCTCTACACAATCTACACTTTACTACATTCACTTCAGCTATTTGGTCGTGCAGTACACCACCCACAATAATGTCACCCACAACACCTTCTACACTTCACTACGTCTCACTACACCTTTCATAGCTCTGTTACACTCTCTACACCTCACTACGTTCATCCTGATTATTTCATATGGTAATACGATTTCTGTGTCCCGATATACAGTACTTAGCTTGATCACTGTGTATTCCACTATACCCTTTACACCCCAGTGCACCCACTTCAGGTCCGTTTTGTGTATAGTACAACACATTAAGTTACACTAGCCTCAGGTGTAATGTTAATATACATCACTACACCCTTCCCAGGTACTATTGTGTCGGGCGTTACACCATACTACACCCTCCCTAGTTGTTGTCTGGTCCACTACTCACTTTACATCCCATTACACTCCTCACCTTCTGTGTTGCGCGAGTACACCCCTTCAGCTATATTGTGTTGCACAGTACACCCCACAACACCCTTCAGAGCTCTTACTGTATATAGAACGCTTCACTACACCCTTCCCCGCTGGTGTGTTGGTCCACTACACCCATAACACCTCGCTACACTCACCCCAGCTCTCATAAACCTCACCACACTCCCTCCAACTCTTGTGTTTATACACTCCACTACACTCTCCCCGCACGTGCTGTGTGGTCCTCTACACCACTACACCCTTTCTACACCACCTTGTGTGACGTTATTACTCTTCAATACGCTGTTCCCCATCCCCGCTTGTACACACCCCACTACACTCTCCTCATACGCTCCTATAAGCTCTCTACACAAGGTTCCCACACAAATCATAATTTTATTTTCCATGTCTTTTCCATGACCAGATCGTTCAAAAAGCTTCTATGCGAACCAACTAGTGCAGCCAAAAATCTCATGTCTAATTGAAAATCTACAGTTTACAGTAACGGCAATACTCGTTAGTTTTCTCTCCCCTAATTGCTTCAGTATGATGACGTCACTTGGGGACTTTTCCTGCTTAACGCCTCACGATTTTATCGGGCTGAGGGAAACCCATGAGACTGATGGGATCACTGTCATAGGTGACCTGCTCTACCTGACTGTATGGGTGTGTGACAAAAATACTCGTAATTCTTAAAAGTCTACAGAAATTCCTTTAATGTGATTATAATTGTGCAGCGTAAATGTTGTGTAATTTCTTGTTGGTGCTGGAACAGATAACAATATTAAGTAACTCGTAATATTGTCACCAGAGATAATGTTCTCCTAAGTTCTTGCCCTCATACACAAAATATGAACAGAGGGAAATAAGAAAAAGACAAAGTGTCCACAATACAGCTATTATAATGACAACTCGTACTCATGATGAGTGTTGGAAAGCTGTCATTCAACTTTCCCTAGTTCTCTACGACTTTTACATGATTAGTGATTTTTTTATTTCCCATAACATTTCCATGACTTTCCATGACTAGTTTTATCTCCATGACTTTTTCCAGGATTTTCAATGACTGTGGGAATCCTGTTCGCACCTTAACTCCTGTCTCTGCCTCTCAAACTCATCATACATACATACATACATGTGTCTTTATATATATATATATATATATATATATATTATATATATATATATATATATATATATATATATATATGTATTAATACGAATAGTTTCATAGACGACCAAAACTGACTTTGTATGGTGGAAAACGAAGTCTTAAATATAACAGAGACAGTGATACCATATACAAGTTATTTTCCATGAAATAGTAGAAATAAAAAAGACAAAAATCATCTTTTCTTTTTTCTAGCAAAAACATTAGTTGCTATTTAAAGCAACTAAATAGGGATAATCCCCGATTAAGCTTTACGGTGAGTTCAACCTTGATGCGCCAGTCTCTGCTCACGGAGAGAGAGAGAGAGAGAGAGATGATTAAGCAGGTGACAGAACCATAAACGAGAAAACAAAATAGATTTACACTCTTGATAATAGACAGTCCAAGTGCTGACGTCCCTGCTCACCTAACAGTCGATAGCCAGGAAAAATATGAAGAACCCTGACCTGACCTTAACTGATCTGATCATTCTGACTTATTGTGGCCATGATAAAAGCATAATTAATGTTAAAAACTGGGTCAATAAATCTAGTATGATGTTATGTCAAATTTATTCAGAATTTTTTCTAGATGTGAATTTTCCCTGTTATAGGCTCTTCAAATGTTTTATATGGACAGTGTCATGGTGTTTTTTAACATTTAGGCATAATCTATGTTATTCAAGAACAAAACCTTTACTAACAGTTAAGGTAAAAGAACTTAGTGTTTTAGTGGTTATTGTTCACCTCGGTAACCATAATACATTTAGGATGACATATGTTACGTTATATTTCTTCAACGTGTTTCAGGCGAGGATCTACAGCATTAAAAATACTTGATGTGGACATTGTTTTATTATATAAGGTCCACACACAAACACACACACACATATACGCACAAATACATATGCACGCACACACACACACACACTCACACATACATTTACTCACGCATACACACGCACACACACACACACTCACACATGCACACACACATTTACTCACGCATGCACACGCACACACACACACACACACACACACACATAATACATAATGGTTGCCCCTCGTGTAACGAGGATGGCCGGCCCAAGGGCCGCCTAGGCGTGAATTTGTTTAAGTTATAGACGCTGTCGGCAACACAACAACCACACCCTGAGTTAACGAGTTGCATGATCAAGTGTCAAGGAATAGTCCGAGAAGACCGGATAACTCACCAACTGCACTGACTAACCATTACCTCGGAACAGAGGCAAATGGCGTCCAGAAACTTGCCCATAGTTTCACCCTGCCCGGGGATCAAACTCGGGTCCGCTCGCTTGCGAGGCGAGCATGCTGATCATTACACCACAGGTCGCCATACACACACACACACACACACGCACACACACACACACACACACCACATACACTGTAGGTATTATTAGGTATATTTTATGTATGTCATTCACTGATATGAACCATTCAGTGAGATATACTGGGAAAATACGTATCTGTTTATACATTTAGAGAGAGTGATGGTGGTAGTGGCGCTTTACAGTGGTAACTAGAGCCATTAAAATAAAACACTATAATCGGTACAGTACATACGTCACGTCGACAGTCATAGTCGCTATGACAGTAAACACCTGAAGATTAGACACCCCGAGCTTATTTAACCTGACGTTTAACCACCTTAACCTAACCTAACAGGTAGCGTTCTGAGGGTTAATCATTAAGCAACGTTACCTGGGGTGTCTAAAGTTCAGGTAATCCGTATAAGTCTTGCTCATATATCATGTCACCAGCAGCCTGACTCGAGGACGGGAAAAGCTACAGTTTTCATACTTTGGACAGACATTCATCAGCATAACCTCTGGGTCGAGTTTAATTTTTAGGGTCAGAGGTCAAAGGTTACATGCTCG
The DNA here is from genome assembly GCA_958450375.1 of Homarus gammarus. Taxonomy (NCBI): domain Eukaryota; kingdom Metazoa; phylum Arthropoda; class Malacostraca; order Decapoda; family Nephropidae; genus Homarus; species Homarus gammarus. Next base: position 341,668 of record CAUDMG010002033.1, read on the forward strand.
AGAAAGTGACTTACCACACAGTAAGGATTATTTTTCCAGCACCTAACTTGAGTGAAATCCATTTATACAGTACACCCATGGCTGAAGAACTGACGGTAAACAAGAGAGAGAGAGAGAGAGAGAGAGAGAGAGAGAGAGACCCACTAGACGTAAATACAGAAAGAACAAGAAAATACAAAAAAAAATGGTCAGCACATCGATTCCAAAATTCGAAGACATACAGACATACAGACATACAGAAATACAGACATACAGAAATACAGACATACAGACATACAGTCATGTAGATAAAAAATAGGAAATGCAAAGATAGACAGAACCAGATAACAGGAAGACAGGCGGTGACAGACAGACGAATAAAACACAGATATAGACGGAAAGAAAGCATCAATCGAAGTAACAGAATGGAAGACAGATAATTAGACAGATACACAGATATAACAGGCCAGCAGACAGATAATTAAACAGACAGATATAACAGAATGACAGACAGATAATCAGGCAAACATATTGTAATAACAGACTGATAAACAGAAAATTAGACAGACAAACACACTTTCAGACAGGTAACCCAGTGGCAAGCCAGACATATATAGACAGACAATCAAAAAGCAGGATAGACAGACAGACAGACAAACATGTAGCCTGAGATAATTAGATAGACAGACGTAAAGACAGACACAAAGACAAGAGCACGGATAGCCTTATATACATTCGGGTAGACAGACAGACAGGCATACAGATAGACAAAAAAGTAGACAATCTTAAAAACAGACAGACAGACATATAAATACTTAGATTGATAAACAAAAAGGTAGAAAACCGAGAGATAGACAGACAGACAGAGATATAAGACGGTGGTGACACGTGGGAGGGGGATAATTAGGTTATTGTGAACTTTGTTTTTAGTTTATGATCGTCATTTGTTTTTACGGCATTTGGGGATTTTTCCCGGTAATGCGACGTTGCCACTTTTTCACGAAATTAATAATTCCATATTTTTGGCTGAATGATAAAATACAGAGCCACGGGATTTTTTTTAAATGTAGGAGGAGGATTGGGGGAGGGAAGGGGGGGGGAATTGGGGGAGGGAAGGGGGAGGAATTGAGGGAGGAAAGGGGGAGCATTGGGGGAGGGTGGACTAGGAGTGGAAGGGGAAGGAAAAGTGGATGAAAAATTATTTTAATTTTAGTTTGTTTTTGATAATTAATTTTGCTATGGGACAAGAGGAAGAGTGAGAGGGAAGGAAGAGGAAAGAGGAAGAGGGAGTGGGAAGGAAATGAGAGGAAAAAGATGGTGGAGGAATATCTTGAAACTTATTATTATTATTATTATTATCATTACTTTCATTGGGAAGAAGAGGGAGGGAGGGAGGGGGGGAAGTGGGTAGGAGGAGGAGAGGGAAGAGAGTAAGCAATAGACAAGTAATTTAAAATTTCAATTAATTTTCGCTTTATCTCCACATATAAACAGAGAGAGGGAGAGGGTCGCTATCACAGGACCCATTAAAAAGAAATATATACAAATAATTGGAAAATAAATATAAACTGCGTTGTATTCTTTTAATTTTTGCCTTTTTTATAAATTATTTTATTTTTTTAGCAAAGGATAAAATTATTTTGTATTAATATGGCGTCATTTGTAATACTCCTCGTGTCCTGACCTTGTGTTGGTATTATAAAACTCTGGTCCATAAATATCGTCAGTACTCGGCAATAAGGGACTGAACCATGAATATCGGCAATACTCAGCATTAAAGAGATGGCTTTTAAAAATCATTAGTACTCAGCATTAAGGGATTGACCTATGGATATCGCCAGAGCAAAACGTACTTTAAAACCGCCTGAAATATAACAGTACGAGTTCAGTTTGGTCAGGTATTTTGTGTTAAATTTGTATCGGGTATTTAACAATATTAACACATAAGATAAAGGAGTAGGGGAATACGTAATAGCATTGGATTATGTAAGTTGCCAATATTACCACTGAGTGAATTCATAAGTAATACTATTGGTAATATTAATTAGTCAGATATTCATTTTCTCTCTAACTTAAGAATATTACATAGTATTCAAGTATGTGTGGCCTATAGAATAATATTATAAGCGTCAATATTTTCCTTATTAAATATTAAATAACTATAATTAAAACGCTACGCGGTCTTTGTTTGCGTTCGTATTAAGTTGAAGACACGATCTCCGAACACTCTTTAGGTGTGATCATCCATGACAACAGCTCACTAAATGTGCTCTTTTAAACTACCAGGTCCTGATGCTCTTTTGGGGAGGTTCTCGGGGGGAAATAATAACCCCATGATCGCTAGTTTTAATCGGGTCATCCCTATCACGAAACTCACTCGAACTCTGAGGGACAAGTCAGTTTTTCTGTTGTTTCATCAAGCTCTGTGAGGCAGTGATGTTGTTGCAGACTATACGTAAAATAATGATGTTATTGGTAACACTGCGTTTCAACAACAAAGGTTTTTAAATTTGTATTCTAGGTTCGTTAATATATATTTATTAATTCTAAAAAATTATACAGTTACAGGTCTCTTTTTGGCGACTGACGGACCAGCGGTAGTGAACGGTGGCCGGGCGTAAAGAGCGGTGGTGCTGTGATGTCCCGGCAACTGTTCAAGATGAACTGACGCGAAATTCTAACACAACTACTGTTAGACTGTTTATGAACCAAACATTCAGAAATGTTCACCTGTACCCGAGATCATTTAACCTGTATACGAGTCACGGGGAAAAAGATCTTCCTTCTTTTCATATTTGTTTATGATTACAAGGAAATAAAAAACTTTAACTGCCAATCACATAAATGATATGACAAAAATGATTCAGAAAAAATATTCAAAATATTTGGGCTGTTGTTGTCTATACCGAGAGAGATGTATCTATTCTAAGTTGTATTTGTTGATGACTTTTGTATATACCAACCTAAACTATGTAGTTAAAGACTTTAATTGTTGAAGTGCAGAAATACATCAACAATTAATAAACCCTGAGGGTGGGGGATTTGTTATAGGTCAGTTCCAACACTCAGGTGAGTTCAAGTGATCATAGTTAAAAACAGACACAATCTTACTCTGTATTCTAGTTGATAATATACGAACGTTACTTCAATGCTGGAATTAAAAATCGCAGTATCCCTTCTGAGTACAATGATTTAATCCTATGAACATAATACCTTAGCCTTTTGAATACGATGATATATTCCCTAAAATATAACGATATTGTTTACAGGGATCAGGTGACCGTACTCAAGGGATTAAAAGATAGAAACTAAGTGTTTTATTTTCAGTAGTAAAAAATAAAAAAAAATAATAATACAAATGAACAAAGACCATCTTTTTAAGGAAATTAAATGCCTTACCCATTCACATGTTCACATTTTTTTTAATTGCTTCCATCCTCATCAAGCGACTGTGCTGGATGTGAATGAACCGTTGAACAAAGTGGTAAAAGAGAGATAAACTTTGAAGATAATACCTTATCTCTTATTACACGCCTCAGGTCTAGTGGAGATCTTAACCTCCTCCTCAACATGTCTGTCTGACTGTATCTCAAACTACATTCTCTTAACATCACTAATGTATATTCTTTAATCTTATGCATGACGACATCATCCTGATCTTATGGTACAAGTGACGACTGAGTAAACTTTGTGCCTCGCTTTTGACTTCCACAACCCTCCCCTTTCTCTCCCTTTCCCCCTCCCTCCCTCTCTTCCCCTGCTTCCCTATCCTCCTTCACTAACCCTCTCCCCCTCCTTCTCCCTTTACCCTTCCCCTCCCTCACTCTCCCCTTCCTCTCGCTCCCACTCCCTTCCCCTCCCGCCCTCTCAGAGTACTTAAAACACTAATAAGACTAAATAGATAGATAAACGATTAAATAAAACTAAACTTAGAAGCAACTTACTACCACAAACATTAAGTAACAAAAAAAGTCTTACATGAACAGTTCTCAGGATTTTTTTAGTCTTATACTTTCATTTTTTTTTCTAAATAAATGAAAGAATAACACTTAATTTTTGTATACAGTTGAGGCTGAATGTCAACTCTCGTGAAAAAAAAGGTTGTCACTGCTGAGATTTTTGTGTCGTAAACTGGAAATAAATTTGTCCGAATCGTAATCCATATTCACACCTGGGCAAAAATTTCAAAATTTATATCGCAGAGTTAAAAACAAACAAAAAAAATTGAGGACAGATGTCTATAGTTTTAAACAAACACACATAAAATGAACAAAGTTGTCTAAAAATCTACGTGGTAAGTTATATATATCTCAGTTGTGGTGTGGCATAACAACAGTAAGAGAGTACCATAGGTGACAGTAACAAGCATAACCTAACCTAACCTAACCTAACACAACCTCCCATAACCTAATCTAACCTAACATAACCTAACCTGACTTCAATGAAAGATAACAGCCGTCTTTTGTCTGTATGTCGTGTGCAAGATGGTCAGGAATCAGATTAATTACATTACCTGGTGTAAAAGGGTCAGATTAAGCAGTTAAGTAGCCTTTAGGCACACCTTTGCTCATAGGTTAATTATGACACTGCCTTCACCAAACTGACACCTTGTGGAAATAATTGTACCTGTACTGATTACCTTAACCTGTACCTGCAATCATGTTTATGATATAAAATGATATACGATAATAATAATAATAATAATAAAAATAGTAATAAAAATAATAATAATAGTAATAATAATAATATTAATATTAATAATAATAATAATAACAACATAATGCAATAAAAACATGACGCAAACACCAAGTATTCAACACTATAACATAGGCTGGTAACTAACACATACCGTTATAAAATTATACAGTTTCAAAACACAACGATGATAAGCTAATCATTCAGAATAACAACATTACAAAATCTCAAGTGAAGTTTTTTAATAGTATCCAGCGTATGAACTGAATCAGACAAGGTGCCATCTGAGGGTTGGAGACCACGGCCCTTCACTCCAAATATTTTTAAGTTGTCTTTAAAAATTCTCTCAAATCTTTTATCTCTCTGGGACCACAACTTGAAATTTTTCCTTCATACATAATAGTAACTCTCTTCTCTCTTCCTGGCTCTCCTACCCTACTAATCATAATATCTCATCCATTATTATAAGAGTGAAGTATCCCTCAGTTCCAATATTTCTCTCGTTATTCCAGCTTGTCTTTGTCCTCCTTCAACTTTAGGATCTCCTAGAGGCAGTCTTCTAAATCAAAGTTGTGAGTCTGACCTTTCGATGTTTTGACCCCTAGAATTTTACTGCTCTTGAGGGTTGCCATGGTGAATATAGCAGTTCTGTGGGGTTGTCAGACACTAATACTGAAAGATCTTCACCAGAGCACAAGCTTTCGGTTGAAGCAGACCTTTGACTCATATTCTCTCATAATTATGTGAATTCTTCATCAGCCAACTACCATTCCGTAAGCCAAGTTTATGTTAATCGGCTGAGTCGTTTTGAGATATCTTGCTCGCCTATAGACGGACGTAGAGACAAAGCGAAAAGTACCCCCTTACTCTAGTAGAGGAGCATAACGCAACGCGTGTTTATACGCCAGTATTAGTGAGAATATATATATATATATATATATATATATATATATATATATATATATATATATATATATATATATATATGCTGATAACCTTGTGGTTATCAGCATATACCTAGATCACGCGCACCTACAGTGATTTACCTCACCAGCATGGAATCGAACCCTCGACCTACTGGGTGGTCCTAGGGAACGCTTACCGGCTAGCCCACAAGGACACTAAAAGCAGTTCTAGACTCTGTTATATTTCACACAAAGCCTGTTCATCGAGCTGATGGCGCCGTGAACCTCATTGGGAAACTGCCCGTGCCTCGTATGTGGTGTCAGTAGCATTTTACCGAATTCAGCTGGTATGAAACGCTAGGTACATATATATACTTCATTTTTAGTCCATTTAACACGCGGACTTTGAACATATAATCAACGACATACGAGGCACGGGCAGTTTCCCAATGAGGTTCACGGCGCCATCAGCTCGATGAACAGGCTTTGTGTGAAATATAACAGAGTCTAGAACTGCTTTTAGTGTCCTTGTGGGCTAGCCGGTAAGCGTTCCCTAGGGCCACCCAGTAGGTCGAGGGTTCGATTCCATGCTGGTGAGGTCGTTGATTATATGTTCAAAGTCCGCGTGTTAAATGGACTAAAAATGAAATATATATATATATATATATATATATATATATATATTGATAAAATCACACGGGAAAAGGGAAACAACGGAGCACCTTAACTTTCGTCTTTATTCAAGACATCTTCAGAGGCAACTGGATTACATGGACAGAGAGAGGCTTAAATATACAGGGTGACCTTAAAAACATGAGGTCAGGTCATAATGATGTCATCCACTAATCCCCACACCAACACACACGTAGAGGAGCTTAAGAGAAGGGGGGTGACGTGACTAGTCAGGTCAGGTAAAAAATAAGGGACCCACTAAATAACTATCATACATCTAGATCAAAGGTTTTCAAAGCATTTTTAATCTTGGGCCATTGACAAATAAATTTATGTAACATATTATCAGTTTTGAACTGACCATCACTAAGGTTTATTGATTTTAATTTCTTAATCAAACTAGCTTCAACCAGAAGTCTTTCTGTGACACAAGATGATTTAAATACTTCTAAGCTTCTATAAACCTTAGTGATGGTCAGTTGGTTGTTTCCCTTTTCCCGTGTGATTTTATCAATATATATATATATATATATATATATATATATATATATATATATATATATATATATATATATACAAGGGGGAAACATCGCATGTTGTTGACGTCTCTGATACACAAGTTTAAAAACAAGTGTAGCCAATTATTCGAAAACAGAGAATCTGTAGAAAAGTCTCAGTAACAAAGCAAATGTTTAATGTGTTGCTCTTTGTGGTGTGTCGGAAAGATTACTTCTGTCTCTCACAGTTTACCAGATTAAAAAAAATTGCTTCGGCAATTTAGCCGGGAGACAACTTGCCTTTTTTTATAGAGTACGACGGGGATTTTGAAGGAGGCGAGAGAAAAACAAATTGGGTTGTTCCCTAACTCTCCCTTTACTGTCAGCGTCAAGTAAACATCGTTGAAATGTCACAAAAGTAGAGAGAGCTACGACTACGTGATTCTTGTAAGTATACTGTATAATTATATACAATGACACACTCCTATGTATGTAGGTATATATATATATTATATATATATATATATATATATATATATATATATCTTGATAAAATTACACGGGAAAATGGAAACAACGGAGTACCTTAGCTTTCGTCTTTATTCAATACATATTAAGATGTCTTGAATAAAGAAGAAAGCTAAGGTGCTCCGTTGTTTCCCTTTTCCCGTGTGATTTTATCAAGATATATATATATACTGTATATATATATACAGGGTATATATATATATATATATATATATATATATATATATATAAAATATGTGTGTGTGTGACTTTCGATTAAAACTTTTTTATATTGAACATAGAAAATCAAAGGAAGGAAAAACATCGTAGAGAGGAAGAGATGTTCAGTGTGACAGTGTATGATTATTTACTTACACACACACACAGTATTACGCCTCCTCTTAACCCCTGATATGACCATTTAAAGTCGACAAGACAAGCAGTTATGTGGTTGTTCACTTGGTTTGTTCAGTAATTAAAAATTATCTTTATTATTGCCTCTATTACTTACCTACTAATACAATAACTTATTTGTAAGTTAAATTCTTACTTATGTTTTATACTTATAAATCTCCCGTGTGTATTGCATAATGAGATACTAAAGCTAATGGACTTGTGTCTTTACTGTAAATATTCACATTTGTGTATCAATACTGGACGGCTCGACCTCGCTAATAAACATATATTATACACACAATATTTCGACTAATGAATGACCACAAAAAAGAAGAAAAACATACATGTTATTTGACTCATCTATGCTACAGGATTTAGTTTTATAATTGGGTTATATTAAAGAGAACAGGAGTATGAAGGGGAAGTCATTAGAGTGTTGACACGGCCTGGTGTGGTGTGGCGGTCATCTGCTGGATTATGGATAAAAATGGCGCTGTGAACAATTTTTATTATTGGTGAATCAAAACTCCTGTTATGCTACCTCATTTGCATATACGACCACACACACACACACACACACAAAACCACAAATACTGTATATACGTGTATAAAGGGGAACGTATTTATAGGCTTACCCATACATACATACATACATACATACATACATATATATTCAGAGGCCGATATATACGCATTTACATGTACGTACATAGGAACAAACTTACGCGTACGTACATACACACGTTTACTCTCTCAAACAGTCACACATGAATGAAACTACTCAGACAGACAGACAGACACACACACACACACACAAGAGTACTTATTATAATATACACGTGTGTATACATCAAAACACACATGTAACAATATGACACACGACACACAGCAGAAACTTCAGTTAACACGACAACATACGAGTATGTGACACTAACAGACGTTTGGTGCTTTCGTTTCATTCACAGCCTTTACTCTCAGCTCACGACTAAATCCCGAAACAGTCCTCGAAGATTTGTGTGGTATTAATCACAGCTTCAATTCTCAGCTCACGACTAAACCCTGAGACTCAAATTTCAAAGGTTCGTAAGTGAAATTCCATTTGATTCCTAACTGGAAATGTGAGAACTCATCTTTACAACTAGATTAGGTTTACTGTAAATGCTACGACCCAAGATCAAGTGCCCAAAAATGGAAACAATATTGCACCGAGACTCTGCCATAACTGGATGTGTTCTCTCAATATGGTCATTTAAGGAGGAAAAAAATATTCAAGTGCCGGTATTCTCAGCTGCTACTGGATTACTTAAAGATAATTCTCTGGCCGACCTCCTCCCAACCAACTGACAGACCGACCACCTGCATATCTCCGAATCTATTCACGTCGTCTCAGTGGCTCCAACACCAGCTGGCGATGATGATAACGGCCGTACAAGCTATCAGGTGGTTTTGGGGGAAGGGTTTGTAACGACTTGGTTGAAGGAGGGAAGGGGAGGGGAGAGGAGGGGATATGTGTAATATTAAAATACCAAGTAGTACCATTCATTGTGAACTCGTCAAAGGAAAGGAGCAGATGTTCGCGAAATCTCAGGCGTCATCTTCCTTCTCTCTCTCTCCCTTATCCAGCCGCAGATGACGTCTTCCCCACAACAATGGCCGGGCTACGACATGGCCAATCACTGGGACTCACGCCTTTGACGTCACAACCACCAGGCGTTTTTACTGGCTGACGTGACGGCCTAAGACGTGTGAGACTTTTCGACAGCCAGTTTTTAGCGGGATAATGAGGCTTTCCAATCTCTCTCTCTCTCTCTCACATAGCCCTCCCTACTTATGCTTTAGCTTAAAAGTCGTAAATAGTGACACAACATAGCAGAGAAGAACGCGGTTTAACTCTGAGAGAAATACTTGTAATATATAAGAGGTGAATAAATACTTCCTTTCCTCCCTTCTTAGCCCACAACACCCTCCACTTCTTGGAGCGGCGGCGGCCTCTTGAAGGAAAGGCTATCGGAAGGTCCCCCACTTATCTTCAGACCTGAGAAGAATACATTGATTCCTCACCAGAAACTCAAAGGGAATTTTAAATTGTTTCCGGCTGGTGGGATGTTGTGTGTTCTGCCTGTTTACTCTCTAGTTGCCTTATATTGCTGTTTTATTTATCTTTTATTCTGATGGTCGAGTGCTTATTTGGGTTCTTCTTCTTCTTCTTCTTCTTCTTCTTCTTCTTCTTCTTCTTCTTCTTCTTGTCTTTCGTTAAATTCTCATTATTATTCTTGTTTTACTTGTTCTTGTTATTTTATTCGTATCTTTTATTCTTTTTCTCTCTGTCTCTCTTGAATCTTTCTCAATCTCTATATTTTTTTCAGTTTCTTTGTACTTTTTCTCTGTCTGTTGTCTCTTTCTCTCTCTACCTAACTGTTCATATCTTCAGTTTTCTTTCTTAATTTATCTCTCTCTCCCTCTCTATTTTTCTCTCTCTTCTAAACCATGATTACAGTTAATGCTCTCAATTTAGTCTCACCTTTAATTTATATTTTCAATGTCTATTCCATTAAATTTATCACTTAACTGTTGAGGTGAGAATACATTTAACTGGTTAACTGTAACGTAGATGTTCTTAAGAATTTTCTCCTTACTGATTAAGTGAAAACGCTTCTTACGAACTCATTTAAGCTGTGATTCTTGATGATTTTTATGGTGTGATTCTTGATGATTTCTATGGTGTAATTCTTGATGATTTCTATGGTGTGATTCTTAATGGTTCCTATCTCGTGATTCTCAAAGATTCCTATGTTAAATTCTCACCCTTATACCTTTCTCTTTGGTTTGAAATTATCAAAGGCTCTTACGGCGATTTTTCTCCTGTTAACAGATGATGTTTTCAATGTATCTACTTGGCTTGTTGTACAGTAGTTCTCATGCCCAAATGTTTCCTTGGTAGAATGTTCCTCACAACTAATGAGAAAATATCTTCTCAAGGCTTTCTTGTTAAATTTTCCTTTTAAATTAAAATAAAAATCAAATTTCCTTCTTAACAGAAATTACTTAAGGTATGATGAAATATATATGGAGCCAATAGTACACTGAGACTCTACTGTAAATATCAATAGTACACTGAGATTCTACTGTAAATATCAATAGTACACGAGACTCTACTATAATTATCAATAGTACACCGAGATTCTACTGTAAAGATCAATAGTACACCGAGATTCTACAATAAAAATCAATAGTACACTGAGACTCTACTGTAAATATCAATAGTACACTGAGATTCTACTGTAAATATCAATAGTACACTGAGATTCTTCTGTAAATATCAATAGTACACTGAGATTCTACTGTAAATATCAATAGTACACCGAGATTCTACTGTAAATATCAATAGTACACCGAGATGCTACTGTAAATATCAATAGTACACTGAGACTCTACTGTAAATATCAATAGTACACTGAGACTCTACTGTAAATATCAATAATACACTGAGACTCTACTGTAAATATCTAATGTACACTAAGACTCTACTGTAAATATCAATAGTGCACCGAGATTGTACTGTAAATATCAATAGTACACCGAGATTCTACTGTAAATATCAATAGTACACCGAGATGCTACTGTAAATATCAATAGTACACCGAGATTCTACTGTAAATATGAATAGTACACCGAGATTCTACTGTAAAAATCAATAGTACACTGAGATTCTACTGTAAATATCAATAGTACACTGAGATTCTACTGAAAACATCAATAGTACACTGAGACTCTACTGTAAATATCAATAGTACACCGAGATGCTACTGTAAATATCAATAGTACACTGAGACTCTACTGTAAATATCAATAGTACACCGAGATTCTACTGAAAAAATCAATAGTACACTGAGACTCTACTGTAAATATCAATAGTACACCGATATTCTACTGTAAATATCAATAGTACACCGAGATTCTACTGTAAATATCAATAGTACACCGAGATTCTACTGTAAAAATCAATAGTACACTGAGATTCTACTGTAAATATCAATAGTACACCGAGATGCTACTGTAAATATCAATAGTACACTGAGACTCTACTGTAAATATCAATAGTACACCGAGATTCTACTGAAAAAATCAATAGTACACTGAGACTCTACTGTAAATATCAATAGTACACCGAGATTCTACTGTAAATATCAATAGTACACCGAGATTCTACTGTAAATATCAATAGTACACCGAGATTCTACTGTAAAAATCAATAGTACACTGAGATTCTACTGTAAATATCAATAGTACACCGAGATTCTACTGAAAACATCAATAGTACACTGAGACTCTACTGTAAATATCAAAAGTACACTAAGACTCTACTGTAAATATCAATAGTACACCGAGATTCTACTGTAAATATCAATAGTACACCGAGATTCTACTGTAAATATCAATAGTACACCGAGATTCTACTGTAAATATCAATAGTACACCGAGATTCTACTGTAAATATCAATAGTACACCGAGATTCTACTGTAAATATCAATAGTACACTGAGACTCTATTGTAAATATCAATAGTACACTGAGACTCTACTGTAAATATCAATAGTACACCAAGACTCTACTGTAAATATCAATAGTACACTAAGACTCTACTGTAAATATCAATAATACACTGAGACTCTATTGTAAATATCAATAGTACACTGAGACTCTACTGTAAATATCAATAGTACACTGAGACTACTGTAAATATCAATAGTACACTGAGATTCTATTGTAAATATCAATAGTACACTGAGACTCTACTGTAAATATCAATAGTACACTGAGACTCTACTGTTAATATCAATAGTACACTGAGACTCCACTGTAAATATCAATAGTACACTGAGACTCTACTGTAAATATCAAAAGTACACTAAGACTCTACTGTAAATATCAATAGTACACCGAGATTCTACTGTAAATATCAATAGTACACCGAGATTCTACTGTAAATATCAATAGTACACCGAGATTCTACTGTAAATATCAATAGTACACCGAGATTCTACTGTAAATATCAATAGTACACCGAGATTCTACTGTAAATATCAATAGTACACTGAGACTCTATTGTAAATATCAATAGTACACTGAGACTCTACTGTAAATATCAATAGTACACCAAGACTCTACTGTAAATATCAATAGTACACTAAGACTCTACTGTAAATATCAATAATACACTGAGACTCTATTGTAAATATCAATAGTACACTGAGACTCTACTGTAAATATCAATAGTACACTGAGACTACTGTAAATATCAATAGTACACTGAGATTCTATTGTAAATATCAATAGTACACTGAGACTCTACTGTAAATATCAATAGTACACTGAGACTCTACTGTTAATATCAATAGTACACTGAGACTCCACTGTAAATATCAATAGTACACTGAGACTCTACTGTAAATATATATCATGTTTATTTTTCACCAAATTTCAGTAGCCTACTCCCGGGTTGAGATCGACAGGCGTGTGACGCGTGCTTCAATCTACAGTATATATAACTATACAGTGTTAGGTAAAGTTGAGATGGTGGTGGTGGTAGTGATGTACAGGGTAGTGGTAATAATAGTAGTGGTTGTGGTAGTGACACTGATAATATGTGGTGGTGATGATGGTGATATAGGAAGTCTGGCTGCTCGACAACTCCAACACCCGAGGCGGATGACACAACCCCCGCTTACGCAATGTTACGCAAGACTGTTAAGATCCTGTTAAGATACGTCGGTCTTGATACCCTCCCTTGCAATGTACTGTATGTATGTATGTATGTATGTATGTATGTTTTTCCTACTTGTGGCAGTTCTTGATATTTGTTTTTAATGGCTAACAGTGTTGAGAGAGAGAGAGAGAGAGAGAGAGAGAGAGAGAGAGAGAGAGAGAGAGAGAGAGAGAGAGAGAGAGAAAGAGAGTGAGAGAATTGAACTTCACTATACATCTAATTTAAATCTAGAGAGAGTGAGACAGAGAGAGAGAGAGAATTGAATTTCACTAAACATCTAATTAAAATCTAGAGAGAGAGAGAGAGAGAGAGAGAGAGAGAGAGAGAGAGAGAGAGAGAGAGAGTTGGGCTTCATCATTAAATACCTAGTTAAAATCTAATTCATTTCGGCGTTGTTATTACGGATTCTCTCCTCACAGATTTAATTATAGAGACGTTCCATTTAACAGGAGAGCGTGTTTACTATTCCCCCCAGAGTCTTAATGGGCACCCTGATTGTTTGTTTAGGTAATGAAGTAGTGTGTTTGTGTGTGGGGGGGGGGTTTGTGTGTGTGTGGGGGGGGGGGTTATGTGTTTGTGTATGTGTGTGTGTGGGGGGGGTTGTGTGTGTGTGGGTAGGTTATGTGTTTGTGTATGTGTGTGTGTGTGTGTGTGTGTATGTGTGGGTTTTGTGTGTATGTGGGGGTATGTGTTTGTGCATGTGTGTGTGTGTGTGTGTGTGTGTGTGTGTGTACGTGTGTGTGTGTGTGTGTCTGTGTGTGTGTGCGTGTTTTGGGGTCGGTTCTTGTCAGATGTCTCCATTAATTGTCCAATATCTATATCCATCGTAGACTTGATGTGTTCCACCGGTTACCTTTGATAGTTTAGTTTTATCTACACTAACACAAGATAAAGAAGAAATCACCGAACAAATGATAATGTAAATAAAAAGGTCCGGCGCTCTCGTCAGGCTCGACCACTGTCACAGAAACAGACAACTGTCCACTGACCCACCACGCTACCTCAACGTGTCTGATTGAGTAGTTAAACAACACGAACGATTTGGTAAAGAAAGTTAACAGCAGGAACAGCTTTCTGGTTGTTCAGTCTTAACTCAAGGTTTGCCTTATTGTGCCCCCTCACTTTTATCTAGCAGTTAACCTCCAAAAGTTGACGTTCATTAACACAGTTACAGAATGGGGCACTAAGTACTACGTATAACATTTAAGCTATAGATAATGTTTGTAAACATCTCGTAAGGGCAGAAATACAGTGTTTGGTTCAACCTGTGGCAGCAGGACTCGTAGAAGCTTTAAAGTGTCAAACTCAAGCTTTGGTCTTTGGTATAGGATGTAAATTAGATCTAGCAGTGTCCCCATTATATTTAAGAACGTAACCGAAGTAACTGTAATTCAGTCTTTACCAGTGACACAGACACATGATAATTATCTCATATGTTGCCTCACCATTAGAATTGCAGATTTATAAACTGAAACAATTATTATCATATACTCAGGTCTATATCATGTTTGTATCTGGGATGGGGCAGGCTGCTGATCAAGAATAAAACAAGTGCGTTTAGGTGAATATAAATGAATACAAAGAAACATAAATTTATTTTTAATTCAATGAAATCAATAAGTTGTCCAGCCATCGTTATGGACAATCACTTCCCGAAGCCGCTCGAGGACTGACTCCACGTGTCGGACAGTTTCAGTTTGATATTCTACAAATCTTATGGCTAGGCAAAATACTGTACAATGTATGATAAATAATATACAGAATGGTAACAAGCACATGAATATTAAACCTCTCATAATATTATTTTGTAATTACACATCAAGAAATAGTACAGGTTTGTACGCCATCTGTTAGTACACAAAGGTACTAATCTTGGTGGTTCAGACCTCGAAACTTCTCTATCACTGACGGGAAACTTTATCAAAATTCTTCATCATGGGTAAGGAGTGAAGGAAGTTAGGAAGGAAGGGGAAAGGAGGAGGATGGACGGGAGGGGCAGAGGGTAAAGCGATGGAAGGGAGAGGAGGAGAAATAAAAGAGGGGAAAGATAAGAAGGCAATGGAAGGGAAGGTTGATGGGGATGGGGAATAAGAGAAGGAGATAGCAAAGGAGGGAAAGAGGAGAAAGAAGGGAAAATAGAGGAAGGGAGGGGGAAATAAGGAAAGACAAAGAGGGGGAAGGGGGAAATGACATGAAAGAAAAGGAAGAGAAGATATCTGTAAAAGAGACTTAATCACGGGTAGTTTTAATAAGATGAACTAGGAAGACTTACTTACACCGCCTAGACTATTACAATAAAGTCATTATATCCATCGCCTCAACAGAGACAATTTCATACATCTTAGATATTATAATAGCTCAGACTAGTCAATAGTAACTCCGCGCTCACACAGTAGTCAGGTTTAACATAACGTGGCCAGATAATAAGTATCTCTGTTTTATGTACTTTTTTGGCAACCCATTATTGACCGCCATTTGTGACCTATCTGATGGATTTTTTTATTTGTTTCGCTCGTTAGAGATAAGTTTGTGAAGTTGTATTTTTTAACGTAATGAAGGAATGATTTTTTTTTTGGTCTTGTTGAAGGTGTGTGTGTATGTGTGTGTGTGTGTGTGTGTGTGTGTGTGTGGGTGGGCGTGTTCCTTCCAGCGGAAGCAGGGACCTTTCAGTAGAGTTTTAATTTTAGCGGCAGGTGGTCCGTGTCTTTGATCCGGGCAGCTACCTTATTATTGCCACCTTACGCTCGACTGACCCCTGAGAGAGACACAAAAAGTAACACGAGAACTGTTGCTAGCCAATTAAAACTTGTAAGAACAATGTTTAATTGAGAAGTGAGAGAAATTGACTCCCTATATTTTTTGTTTTGTTTACTTTTTTTGAGAAAGTGTTCGTCTATACTTTCTTATTTTTTTATTTACTTTCCTTATTGAAGGGAAGTCTTTATTGTATATTCTTCTGGTTTGTTTGGATTTTTTTAAATGCGCATTGAGGGAATTTTCTCTCTTATTTTCCTTTTTTTCTTGGTGAATGGAAAATAAAATAAACACACACACACACACACACACACACACACACACACACACACACACACTTCTAAACACAAACATCTCCTCTCACCCTAAAAGACAGAAACATTATATAATTAATACATTTTAAAGCTCAGACGAAACAATCCGCCTTAGGGTCTTTACTCAATAATGATCTCACTAGCATTTCAAACTCACCAAACGTAACAAATGTTTTTCTCATCCAATATTTACCAGTTTTTGAAGCGTCCCCTTCCTACTCACCTTTCTTACCTCACCCCCTCTACGCCTTGCCTCGTCTCCCTATCCCCTTTCCTCACTCTCTACCCCTTACTTCAACCTTCCACCCCTTTGCCTCACCCCTCCTCCCCGCAATCACCATACAACCCCATTATCTCATCCCCTCCTCCTCTCCTTCCTCCTCTCCTTATCTCCCTACCCTTACCTTCCTTCTCCACCCTCATCCCTCCCTCGCCCCCCTCCCCCCACCCCTTTTGAATAGGTGTGATGAGCTGCGTAGGGAGTGTGATGAATTGTGGGGGAGATGAGGTGAAAAATAACGAAACAGACAGATGGCGAGACAAGACAATTTGCGAGACAGACAGCTAACGAAACAGTCAGATGATGAGACTGTTAACAACGCAGTGGAAGTACGAGACAGACCGTCAACGAAACGGTCAGAGAATCAGACAGTCAGAATTTTTCATCTTTTCAAAACAAAATAATAATATGACATAAGGGTAAAAACAGCAACTCTCCAACACCATCACTGCACTCTACACAAGGTCGAGTTAGCATGGACAAAAACCCAAACAGAATCACACTATAAAATCATATGTTAATAGGATTTTCGTAACTTAAAAGCCCATAGGATTTTTTTTATGGGTTCTGGGTTTATATTGAACATTGAGTTTATGAAAGTCCTCCCCCCCCTCCCCCGCATAAGGTTCATTGATACTAAGTACTAAGTACACTGTATGTTCGTTATATCCTGTACACTGTATATTCATCATAACTCTGTACACTGTATGTTCAAATAATAAACAATGTACTGTAACCGATGATTTTTAATTTTCGTGAGTCTCGTAATTATAATTTAGAAAAGCAAATATAAATATTTGATAACTTTCCCTGCAACTCTTTAGGCGCTGTGCTGTAGGGTGACCGATAATAATAATAATAATAATAATAATAATAATAATAATAATAATAATAATAATAATAAGAAGAAGAAGAAGAAGAAGAAGAACACCATTTTTATACTCACTCAACCAGTAGGAGGTTTGTATATTCCCTCAATACTGTTGTCTGTAGTACCACTTATACACTATCCATCGAGTGTATGAGTGTGTACTCCATATACACTGGCGTTATACCACATAATTAAAACATCGGTCGTGATGTTATTAGTTACCGCATTACACTAATACGTTGTTCATGGCGTTAGTAATTACTCTAAGGTCTAATACGTTGTTCATGGCGTTACTTCAGACACCCAGAAAACAGGATTATGTTAACTCTTAATCTCATATGCTATAGCTTGTAATTATCGCAGCTCATCTTTGGTAATCCTTCGTTAGTGATCTTGATAACGATGGAACAGGGAGATAACGAGAAAGAACTCCCCCCCCCCCCATTTACTTTCCTTCTATTTACTGCTCTTCCATTCCTTCTTTCTTCCTCTCACTCTCCTCACGTAATCCTCTCTTTATCTCTCTTTTTCTTCCTTTTCCTACTCCTCCCTCCTTCACCTTATCCAGTTCTCCCTTACACTCCCTCCTCATTACACCCTCACTAACATCAACCCCCTTACACCTCCCTCGCCTTCATCTCCATAACACCCCTCCCCATCTCCCCCGTCACATCACCCCTTCCCCTCACACCACCCCCTCCCTCTCACACCCTCCTCCTCCATCTGCCGCTCACCGACTTATCTGTAATTTCCAGACAATTAATCTCTGGGCTTATCAACCTCCTGGTCCTGGCATCTGATAACTTCCACTAAATTACTCTCTCTCCTGGGGATCATCTGTCTGTGTGGCACCCCGACCATCTGTGTGGCACCCCTACCAACTGTGTGGCACCCCGACAACCTGTGTGGCACCCCGACCATCTGTGTGGCACCCCGACCATCTGTGTGGCACCCCGACCATCTATGTTGCACCCCGACCATCTGCGTGGCCCCACGAACATCTGTGTGGCACCCCGACCAACTGAGTTGACCCCGACCATTTGTGTGGCATCCCGACCCTCTACATGGTACTCCGACCAACTATGTGGCACCCCGACCATCTGTGTGGCACCCCGACCATTTGTGTGGCACCCCGACCAACTGTGTGGCATCCCGACCATTTGTGTGGCACCCCGACCATCTGTGTGGCACCCCGACCATCTGTGTGGTACCCCGACCAACTATGTGGCAACCCGACCATTTGTGCGGCATCCCGACCATCTGTGTGGCACCCCGACCAACTGTGTGGCATCCCGACCATTTGTGTGGCATCCCGACCATCTGTGTGGCACCCCGACCATCTGTGTGGCACCCCAACCATTTGTGTGGCATCCCGACCATTTGTGTGGCATCCCGACCCTCTGTGTGGTACCCCAACCAACTATGTGGCACCCCGACCAACTGTGTGGCACCCCGACCAACGGCGTGGCATCCCGACCATCTGTGTGGCACCCCGACCAACTGTGTGGCATCCCGACCCTCTGTGTGGTACCCCGACCAACTATGTGGCAACCCGACCATTTGTGTGGCATCCCGACCATCTGTGTGGCACCCCGACCAACTGTGTGGCATCCCGACCATTTGTGTGGCATCCCGACCATCTGTGTGGCACCCCGACCATCTGTGTGGCACCCCAACCATTTGTGTGGCATCCCGACCATTTGTGTGGCATCCCGGCCCTCTGTGTGGTACCCCAACCAACTATGTGGCACCCCGACCAACTGTGTGGCACCCCGACCAACGGCGTGGCATCCCGACCATCTGTGTGGCACCCCGACCATCTGTGTGGCACCCCAACCATTTGTGTGGTACCCCGACCATTTGTGTGGCATCCCGACCCTCTGCGTGGTACTCCGACCAACTATGTGGCACCCCGACCATCTGCGTGGCACCCCGACCAACTGCGTGGCATCCCGACCAACTGTGTGGCACCCCGACCAAGTGCGTGGCATCCCGACCATCTGCGTGGCACCCCGACCAACTGTGTGGCACCCCGACCATCTGTGTGGCACCCCGACCATCTGCGCGGCACCCCGACCATTTGTGTGGCACCCCGACCAACTGTGTGGCACCCCAACCATTTATGTGGCACCCCGACCATCTGTGTGGCACCCCAACCCTCTGTGTGGTACCCCGACCATCTGTGTGGCACCCCGACCAACTATGTGGCACCCCGACCATCTGTGTGGCACCCCGACCCTCTGTGTGGCACTCCGACCATCTGTGTGGCACCCCGACCAACTGTGTGGCACCCCGACCATCTGTGTGGCATCCAGACCCTCTGTGTGGCACCCCGACCATCTGTGTGGCACCCCGACCCTCTATGTGGCACCCCGACCATCTGTGTGGCACCCCGACCAGCTGTGTGGCACCCCGACCATCTGTGTGGCACCCCAACCATTTGTGTGGCACTCCGACCATCTGTGTGGCACCCCGACCAACTATGTGGCACCCCGACCAACTGTGTGGCATCCCGACCCTCTGTGTGGTACCCCGACCAACTATGTGGCAACCCGACCATTTGTGCGGCATCCCGACCATCTGTGTGGCACCCCGACCAACTGTGTGGCACCCCAACCATTTGTGTGGCACTCCGACCATCTGTGTGGCACCCCGACCAACTATGTGGCACCCCGACCAACTGTGTGGCACACCAACCCTCTGTGTGGCACCCCGACCAACTGTGTGGCACACCGACCATTTGTGTGGCACCCCGACCCTCTGTGTGGCACACCAGCCATATGCATGGCACCCCGACCATCTGTGTGGCACCCCGATCAACTGTGTGGCACACCGACCATTTGTGTGGCATCCCGACCCTCTACGTGGTACCGCGACCATCTGTGTGGCATCCCGACCCTCTGTGTGGCACCCCGACCATCTGTGTGGCACCCCCGACCATGTGTGTGGCACCTCAACCAACTATGTGGCACCCCGACCATCTGTGTGGCACCCCGACCATCTGTGTGGCACCCCCGACCATGTGTGTGGCATCCCGACCCTCTGTGTGGCACCCCGATCATCTGTGTGGCACCCCGATCAACTGTGTGGCATCCCGACCCTCTGTGTGGCACATCAACCATATGCATGGCACCCCGACCATCTGTGTGGCACCCCGATCAACTGTGTGGCACACCGACCATTTATGTGGCACCCCGATCATCTGTGTGGCACCCCGATCAACTATGTGGCACCCCGACCATCTGTGTGGCACCCCGACCCTCTGTGTGTCACCCCGACCATGTGTGTGGCATCCCGACCCTCTGTGTGGCACCCCGATCATCTGTGTGGCACCCCGATCAACTGTGTGGCATCCCCGACCATGTGTGTGGCATCCCGACCCTCTGTGTGGCACCCCGATCATCTGTGTGGCACCCCGATCAACTGTGTGGCATCCCCGACCATGTGTGTGGCATCCCGACCCTCTGTGTGGCACCCCGATCATCTGTGTGGCACCCCGATCAACTGTGTGGCATCCCCGATCATGTGTGTGGCATCCCGACCCTCTGTGTGGCACCCCGATCATCTGTGTGGCACCCCGATCAACTGTGTGGCATCCCCGACCATGTGTGTGGCATCCCGACCATCTGTGTGGCACCCCGACCATCTGTGTGGAACCATGACCATCTGTGTGGCACCCCGACGATCTGTGTGGTACTCCGACCATCTGTGTGGTACCCTGACCGTCTGAGTGGCACCCCGACCATCTGTGTGGCACCCCTGACCATCTGTGTGGCACCCCGACCATCTGTGTGGTACCCTGACCATCTGTGTGGCACCCCGACCATCTGAGTGATACCAGAACTACTAAGTGCATCGTATAGGTTGCTACAAAGTCAACCAGCTGTGAAGTATAGCTAAGGGCCTCCGCCATCTATCAATCAACTGGTTGTGGTGACGATGTTAATATTGATACTAGTGGTGATGACAGTAGTAGTAGTAGTAGTAGCAGTAGTAGTAGTAGTAGTAGTAGTAGTAGTAGTTGTTGTTGTTGTAGTTGGAGGCCAAGGTGTTACCTGAACAGAAGCAGCAGCCCAGAAGTCACGTTGCAGCCTGGTTTAGATGTCGACTGTCCTCTCTCTGCTTAGGTCTGCATTGCTTTGCCTTAAGGGATAATAGATCTTCGGCCACTAAACCAACAACAGTAGTAGATACTGACTATGAGGCAACAGTCACTGAATGCCGCATAAATCTGCAGCTTAACTAACTCAACCCAGCTAGGTTAGCTACTTTTGAATTAGGATATTTATTATTAAGGTACTAAACGGGTGGCGAAGGTATGGCTATTGGGGGAGGCTAGAGGCCACGTTATTAAAAAAAAGTAGTAGTAGTAGTAAAAGTAGTAGTAGTAGATACAATCAGATCTAGCTTGCCTGTCTGTTTGTCAGACCGTCTGGCTGGCGTCTAGCGGGAGATGTGTACACGTATATAGCAATAATAAGCACAGGATTCACTCCGGCAATATGCAAATTACATGCTAAATAAGGAGTCCTGGGACCATCACACGAGAGAGCGAAATACGTAGAGCGTGAAAATAATGTAGTCTTGCTAGTTATGCATATTGGCTGGGGCATTAGCGCAGCCCAATTACAGACCTGGTTGAAAAAAAAATTTAAAGAAGAAATTGCAGTTCCCAGCCGAGTTTATATCCTTCGGTAAATTGGTGGAGGCACTTTGTACAGCGTCTGAGTCAGGACCGACGGACGTACTCTATAAACCCTGAAGGTGGGACTTTCTCCCTTACTGACCCTTCCCGTCGGGGGGGGGGGGGGGGGGTTACGACTACTTGTTTTGCTTGCGTTTATCTCTATCTCAGAGTGCTTGCTTGGCTGCCTGTTTGTTGCTGGGTTGGGTTGGTTGTTGGGATGAAAGTCTGATTATTTTTGTAATGCGTCTAACTTGCTACTCTTCTTCTTCTTCTTCTTCTTCGTCTCTCTCTCTCTCTCTCTCTCTCTCTCTCTCTCTCTCTCTCTCTCTCTCTCTCTCTCTCTCTCTCTCTCTCTCCCTGTGCTTGCTAATTATTGGGTTCTGTTCATTTTTTCTTTTCATGTGAATTTCTCTCTCTTCTCGTTGTCAGCTTTGTCATTACTCAACTCTTATCATCATCATCATCATCATCATCATCATCATCACCTCCTGAACACCTCCATTGGGTCATATTTTTTGTTTACAGTGAACCATGCCTCAGTCTCTTAAGGATCGATGCCAAAGGACAACACTTTTAACTAATGTCGACTCTGCTCAAGGGAATCCAAATCCATGTTTACTTGTTGTTTAATATTACTCATTTTATCCTCTTCTATTCCATTTCTCTTTCTGCTGTTCATGAGGACGATATCAGGTGTAAGGAGATACCATGGTAATATACTGTACGTAGACTTGGAAGGCCTCTAGAAATTTGTATATCTTTCGTCTAAGTTGGTCAGGCTATCATGAACGGTGAGAGGAAGGTGGAGGAAGAAACGGAGAAGAGGGAAGAAGAGGAGGAGGAGGAGGAGGAAGAGAAGGAAGAAGAGGAGGAGGAGGAGGAGGAGGAGGAGGAAGGGAAGGAAGAAGAGGAGGAGGAGGAGGAGGGGGAGGAGGAAAAGGCGGAGAAGATGGAGGAAGAGGACTAGGCGGAAGAAGAGAAGGAGGAAAAAGAAGAGGAGGAGGAAAAGGAGGACGAGGAGGAGGAGGAGGAAGAAGAAGAAGAGAAGGAAGAAAAGGAGGAAAAGGAGGAGAAAGAGGTAGAAGCAGAGGAGGAGAAGGGGGATGAAGAACAAGAAGTGCCTGGATATAGTGATCAATGGTGTCTTCTTTGTCTTGGTTGTGACTCCCAATCGACCAATCGCCTCCTTGTGTACTGGGCGGTGGCAGCTAATCGCACACTGCTGTTTCTTGCCGCCGGTATACCCTCCCCCTTCCCCCCCCCCCTCCCCTCCCCCCATCAGAGAGCGAGACACAAAGACATAGATGGGGTGTCTGTCTCCCTTATTCCCTGGTAACTGAGACCTGATGAGCCACGGACCCTGAGGGAGGTAGTCTATGGCATCAGATGATGGTCTTCGTACAGGAGCCCACTTTAATGTAATCCCAATGAGAACAAAAATGTATCGAAAAAAATGAAGAAAATAAATCTCTTAGAAAAAATCCTATTGGAAAAAAACTAATCCCATTATAAAAAAATAATTTACGAAGAAAATAAATCCCACTTGGGAAAACAAATCTTAAATAAATTAAATAAATTGAAAAATCCCATTGGACAAAATCGTAGAAAAGAAAATTTTATTGAAGAAAATCCCACTAGAAAAAATAATCTCATATGACGTAAACACACAACCGGTCCAATCAGCTGTGTATGTGTATAGACAATGATTATAAAAAATAAATGAATCCTTAAAAATATTTATTCGCTCCCTGGAATATTCCAACCTTCAGGAACAATGAGACTGGAATACTGTATATAGTTATTGGCCTTAGTGTTATTACTATTAACAAAATGACGGCAAATAAAGGTAATTATTTCTTCCGTGTAATTGCTTCATGTCGTTTTTACATGGTATGAGGGTAATTCTCCCAGATTACCTTAAAGTAATGGAGATAAAGAGTCGTGGCTACAGTCGGATTATTGTGAAAAAATCTGCCATTTTTCCAGATTTATCCAAGTATATACAGTATGTATCGCTAATCCCACAAACTCTGATCAAACTACATTCAACACAGGTAATCAAGATGTTTATTTCATAATATTTGTGCCTGAGGATGACCCAATGTAAACACAGCGAAACTTGGGCCCATCCCATTGTAAACACACATTAAAATATTCATAAAGACCTTGTCATGTCATTTTAGAACTTGGCATGGTGTATTGGAACTTGTCAGGGTATATTGGAACTTGTCAGGGTGTATTGGAACTTGTCAGAGTGTATTAGAACTTGTCAGGATGTATTAGAACTTTTCAGGGTATATTGGAACTTGTCAGGGTGTATGAGAACTTGTCAGGGTATATTGGAACTTGTCAGGCTATAGTGGAACTTGTCAGGTATATTGGAACTTGTCAGGGTATATTGGAACTTGTCATGGCATATTAGAACTTGTCAGGGTATATTGGAACTTGTCAGGGTATATGAGAACTTGTCAGGGTATATTGGAACTTGTCAGGCTATAGTGGAACTTGTCAGGGTATATTGGAATTTGTCAGGGTATATTGGAACTTGTCAGGGTATTTTGGAACTTGTCACGGTATATTGGAACTTGTCATGGTATATTGGAACTTGTCAGGTTATAGTGGAACTTGTCAGGGTATATTGGAACTTGTCAGGGTATATTGGAACTTGTCATGGCATATTGGACTTGTCATGGTATATTGGAACTTGTCAGGGTATATTGGAACATGTAATGGTATATTGGAACTTGTCATGGTATATTGGAACTTGTCAGGTTATAGTGGAACTTGTCAGGGTAAATTGGAACTTGTCATGGTATATTGGAACTTGTCAGGGTATATTGGAACTTGTCAGGGTATATTGGAAATTTTAATTTTACTTGTTGCGACATTTTATACAGTCTGGGGCCCGGAGACCCATTCGGGAGGTTTCGTTCACCCCGAGAGGTATAAAGCTACAACCATATTTTTTACATTGTCTGGACACCAGTGGACTCTTCCAGGCCGGTTGTAGATTTCTAAGTGTGTGCATAGCTTGATCACAACACATATATTATTGTAGAACACTATATAGCACACCTAAATGTTAAAAACAAAGAAGGTGATAGCAAAATCAAGTAATTCTGAAAAGGGCTTTGGTCATAATGGACTTAAAGGCTTCAAAATATAAATATATTTTTTTTGTTAAACTCATGCCGTAAATGTTGTAATATTCATATCTATGTTGCATTCAGGTACAGTATATATGTAGCAAAATCTTGCATGATTGACCATCAAAACACAATACAAAACTTAAGTGCCCAGTGTCAGTATTAATGGAGATAAAGTTTTACCAAAATCTGTACCCTAAATTTACTTGACCATCGCGGACAGCTCTCAGTATACAGTAGTATTCGTCGATACTGTTTCTTCTTAATGAATTTGATTGGTAATACATTCATAAAATCGTTATAACACTTTACAGCAATCACTCCCAACATAATTGTAAGCAAATAATAAAAATACTGTTCTTT
>CAUDMG010002033.1:372500-422500 GCA_958450375.1 Homarus gammarus
TCTTCTCCTCTCCTCTCCTCTCCTCTCCTCTCCTCTCCTCTCCTCTCCTCTCCTCTCATCATCTCTTCTCTTCTCCTCTCCTCGCCTCTCATCCTCTCCTCTCCTCTCCTCTCCTCTCCTGTCCTCTACTCTCCTCTCATCCTCTCCTCTCCTCTCCTCTCCTCTCCTCTCCTCTCCTCTCCTCTCCTGTCCTCTACTCTCCTCTCCTCTCCTCTCCTCTCTTCTCTTCTCCTCTCCTCTCCTCGCCTCTCATCCTCTCCTCTCCTCTCCTTTCCTCTACTCTCCTCTCATCATCTCTTCTCCTCCCCTCTCCTCTCCTCTCCTCTCCTCTCCTCTCCTTTCCTCTACTCTCCTCTCCCTCTCCTCTCCTCTCCTCTCTTTTCCTCTCCTCTCCTCTCCTCTCTTCTCTTCTCCTCTCCTCTCCTCTCCTCTCCTCTCCTCTCCTCTCCTGTCCTCTCCTTTCCTCTACTCTCCTCTCATTATCTCTTCTCTTCTCCTCTCCTCGCCTCTCATCCTCTCCTCTCCTCTCCTCTCCTCTCCTGTCCTCTCCTCTCCTCTACTCTCCTCTCATCATCTCTT
This sequence comes from Homarus gammarus, assembly GCA_958450375.1. NCBI lineage: Eukaryota > Metazoa > Arthropoda > Malacostraca > Decapoda > Nephropidae > Homarus > Homarus gammarus. Next base: position 373,080 of record CAUDMG010002033.1, read on the forward strand.
CTCTTCTCCTCTCCTCTCCTCTCCTCTCCTCTCCTCTCATGGGAAGGAACATACAAGGAAGTCAAGAAGAGGATGATCTTCCCCTCTTATGGTCCTCTTGTACCCCTCGCTTCCTCACTGTTCTGTCTTTCCCTTACCTTCTGTTTCCTCCCCATTTCCCCTCTTTCTCTTTCGCCTACGTCAATTGTTTCCTCCTCAGCTTCCCTTCTTTCGCTTTCTCATCTCCCCACCAGTCTTTATTTTCTGTTTTATCTTGCCACCCTCCTTCTCTCTCTCTCTTTATCTCTCTCTACCTATCTTTCTGTCTCTGTCTCTTTTTGTCTCTATTCCTATTCTCCTCGCTGCCTTTATTATCCAGAAGTCTCTCTCTCTCTCTCTCTCTCTCTCTCTCTCTCTCTCTCTCTCTCTCTCTCTCTCTCTCTCCTCTACTTCATGGAGATCTTTTGTCTATATACAGCTTTAGTTACCGAGATGTCTTAAACTATAGAAAAAGAAAGAAAAAAAATCTACAAATATTAAAATCGTCATCTTCAGCAAAACTTTCGCTTATATTATTGTTGTTTATAAATATATTACTAATCTGGGTTATTCAGGGAGGGATGGGGAGGGGGGAGAGGGGTTAGCTAAGAAGGAGGGCGGGATGAACGGGGGATGGGAGAGAGAGAGAGAGAAAGAGAGAGAGAGAGAGAGAAAATGGTTTATTGATATATATTACATAACTGCGTGTGGTGAAGGGGAGATAAGGTGGGAGGAGGAGATAATGTTTTGGTCTGTTGTAGTTTATAAGAGTGGGAGAAAAGACGGTGGGAGGGGGGCCGGGGCGGTGGTGTTGGGGAGGGGGAACGATACTGGTGGTGGGGAGGGGATGTTTAAGTTGGGGGAGGGGGATGGTGGTTTTGGGAGGAAAGGGAGAGGATAGTGAGGAGAGTGATAATGATGATGATGATGATGGAGGAGGAGGAGGAGATGAAGATGGAGAGAGGAGCAAGGACAAAAAACGCAGTAAGGACACACCGCTGTAACGTCATAAGCCTTAGCTCCGCCCCATATAATGACGTTACGCTACCCCTGGTGACCAGTTGGTGCCCAACGACTACGGCCTTGCCCTGGTTGACGATTGCGGGCATTTGATCCATTTATCAGAAGTTTTCTTATCTCGAATATATCTGTAATACTTGTTGTGCTCTCTGCTTGGGATTTGAGCTTTGCTGGTGCACCCGTATATTGCACAAATAACTATAATTGCTGATACACTGGTCCCGGGAGCAGACGCAGGCACACACGGAGGTCACCAGATGATGGTGTTTACATCAGGGACGTCACCGAGCTGTGTATTGTGGGTAAAACAAGTGCTCGGTGATCTATCCTTACTGTCTCTAATCCTTGGAGAGGAGAACGTAGTAGGGTGAGGAGGAGGAGGAGGAGGATGGTGGGGAAGGGAGGAGATGATGGGGGGGAGTTAAGATTATAAGTATGTGTTTAGTTATAGGGAGGGGAGGGGAGGGAGGGGAGGGAGGGGAGGGGAAGGGAGGGGAGGGGAGGGGAGGGGATTTATTTTCGAAATCAATGTTTGATCAAATGAGTAAAGGACCTAATAGGAAGGGGTCTATTTGGGGAGAGAGAGAAATTGATACCTGAACACATTAACAGATATATCCTATCAAAATAACACAACATATATATGTAAACCACATACCAGCAAACAACACAATTACCTTCATTTGACAGTAAATAAACCATCGAGAAACTAAATCTTTCAAATTTAAGCTCTCAAAAATCTCTAAACAGCCGCAGAAATTGTAAATATCATGGAGTGCATAAATAACAAACAGTATCTACCTGCACAATAACCTCTCCAAGTATTATAATAACTTAATCACCGGAGTTATTATTTTATTATCATAGATCATAAATAAACAATAACAATATCACAGACTCTATACTAACAAAACAATATATTAATCATTTTCTTGATGATGTCTTTAATTAACCAACTAATTAACCTCATATGACACATACCAAAGGTGAAAGAGCCTCCCAAATTATCCCGCCAAAATTGTACATAAAATAATGGTATTGTATTTAGTGGTATATCTGAACACGTTTACAGGGTGTGTATGTACAGAGACCGAATTATTTATATTTGAAAAGAGATGAAGTTTCCAAATTCATGCGATTAATATTTATAGACAGTTTGAAAGCAGATTTAATTTCGGGCTTCTGAAAACGTGAAAATATATACTTCACATTAATCTACATACAGGCTATACATATTTTTTAGAGGGAGGGAGGAATATGGGGAGAGATGGAGGGAGACAAGGAGGAGGGGAGAGAGGGGGAGGGAGGCAGATATACAGGGAGCGAAGGGAGGGATGGATAAAGGGAGAGAGGGTGATTGGATGAAGAGAGGGAGGTGATACAGTGGAGAGGAAGAGGAGGGAAGGAGAGATACGGGGAGAAGAAAGGTGGCAGGGAGAGAAGGAAGGAAGGAAGTAGTGGAGAGAAGGCGGGAAGAAAGGAAGTAGTGGAGGAAAGGGGTGATGGAAGGAGGAAGAGTCAGTAGGAGGAAAGTAATGAGAGGAGGGAGGGAGGGAGGGAGAGAAGGATGGAGAGAGTGGGGGAGGGAAGGAGGGAGGGAGGGACATATGATAGCTCATGGGTCCACTCGGTAATGTATTGCTGTACACGGCTATAAAACTTGTTTTTATATATGTAATAATCGTATAAATCAGCCTTCATTACATTGCACATTAATACAGTACTTATGTCATTAGTATAAGGTCACAGCGATACTGGGATACATGTGTACATATAAAGTCTCGGTACGTGAATAATTTGTCTCGAATAATTTGTTTTATAGCTGAGGATTTTAGTGACCTGGGACCATGTGAGACAGAAGACAGTCTTTTTGTTTACCTGTCACTATTTAACGCAGTGTGTATACATTTTCCTGAGACACCTTGTTCAGTCAGTCGCAGCCTGAGAAAGATGGGTACAGTTCACTGCCTGCTGTCTCTAGGGTCATGTACAGCGCCCAACAGGTGGCAGTGTGTACACGTGCCAGAAGTTTTGAATTTAATGCTCGTATATAATTTAATGAATGCAGCGGCCGAGTGGTTGCAAAACTCTACTCGTATCATAATTGTCACTGGTTATCGCCCGGGGTAATCACTCCCAATCCACCAGTTAGAAAAGTGAAGGCGGTCGAGCGCAGTACTTCCTTGTGTACCGGACATAATATTTACTGTACTGTATGCTAACTGGCCATTTCGTCTATGGGACCCATTTCCTCTCCCAAATCAATGTTAGTAATATGGTGTGACGTGATTACTTTTTTGTTCCCGTATAAAATTGTCCCAAATTATAATCTACTGTTGCTATCACAACTTCTACGTCCTCTATGACGTTGAGTGACGGTATTTTCTTGTTCATAAGGGCATCAACAATATAAACTATAAACTTGATATGTGTCTTGTCTCCAGCTGTCAGAGGAGAGAACTCTGGCTAACATACTGACACTGTTTTTAAAATCAGAGTGTGCTAAAGAACATTAATTTATAGTGTGTCTACGGGCCTAAAACTCGGTGTCACGCAAACAGTAAAATTCCTAAACTTCAACTTGTACGCAAATGTGTTGGGGAGGTTTATCTCTCCTAAACCCATCTGAATATTTGTACAAGTTTAAGTTCCGGAGTAAAGATTTAACATGGGAATGGTTGTTAGTTTTTTTTTTTTTTTTTTTTTAGGGGAATAACCCAACCGGGCACAGGTTCTCGACCCACAACGGTCCTCGGGGACGAAAAAATAAGAATAAAAAGAAATTAAAAATAGAAAAGAAAAAGGGTATGTTAATCTACACCACGAAAATGCCGGGAAAACCATCTTTTTAAAGTGAAACAACTGTATGAGCGAGGGAACACAGAGGAAGGCAGAGCATTCCACAGTTTGGCTGTGTGATGAAAGAGGGATGTACTATAACGGGTTATTCTAGTGTGACCGACATCCACAGAGAAACGGTGGTCACCGCGGGCAAGACGTGTGTTACGGACCCACGGCCTTGCCGGCGGTACACAGGATGCCAAATCCACCGAACATTGCCCGTTAAAGTACCTGTAAAAGAGAGAGAATGAAGCAACATTGCGGCGAAGAGAAAGGGAAGAAAGATTATCAACTAATGGAGGAGAGTTAATAAGACGAAATGCCTTTGATTCCACCTTATTTAACAGTTGGACAGAAGAAGAGCCACCCCAGATATGAGAGCAGTACTCCAAGTTAGAATGAATGAATCCCTTCTATACTTGAAGCAACTGCTCAGGAGTGAAGTAGCTACGGCATTTGTACAGCATTCCCAGCTTTCGGGAGGCAGCTTTGGCAAAGTTGAGAATGTGTGGCTTCCAAGATATATTAGAGGAAATGGTAAGGCCTAGCATATTTATTTTAGAATTTGGCAGAATGATAGCGTCCTGAAATGTGATTGGTGGGAGATCATCTAATTTGGAAAATGTAATTGGTAAATACTGAGTTTTATTACTATTGAATTTAACCAAGTTTCAACCTCCCCAGTCGGAGATGCTGACAGGTCCGCATTGATAGATGTAATGATATCAGCTCTAGAAACAGATCTAGTTTGAGAGTTAGGGGCAAGGGGAAAATGTAAAGAAGAGTAAAGAGTAGAATCATCAGCGTAAAAATGGATAGAATTAGTCGTGGTGTGAAGTAAATCATTGATAAAAAGAAGGAAGACAGTAGGTGAAAGAACAGAACCCTGTGGGACACCGCTATTGGTAGAGAAAGAGCGAGAGATCGATCCCTTGACAACAACTGCCATGGATCGGTTCTCGAGGAAGCTAGACATTAGAGAAGAATATGGAGGAGAGAAACCATAAGAGGGAAGTTTAGAAAGCAAAGACTTGTGCCATACCTTGTCAAATACTTTGGAGATGTCGAGGGCCACGACGAAAGTTCCCCATAATCCCAAAGAGAGGATGACCAAAGATGGGTGCAGTAGGAGAGCAGATTACCAGTAGATCTCGCCTGGCGAATGCCATACTGGTGATCCGACAGTTTCATACATCCATCATAAATGTTACTTTGTACACATAACCACAGGACTATAAAAACATAGCAGTGTTAATTGTGTGCCCCTGATACGACCTCTTAAGGCTTGAAAGCTTATGTTAGATAAAAGCATAAAATACACATAAAACCAGACTTATTAACTCTGAAATATTATACTCATACAATCTGTCTCACTTCAAAAAGCTGGTTTTCCGGCATCTTCGTGATGTAGATTAAAATAACCCTTTTCTTTTCTATTTTTAATTCATTTTTACTCTTATTTTTTCACCCCCAGGCCCCGTTGTGGGTCGATGACCTGTGTCCGGGTGGGCTATTCCCCGTAAAAAAAAAATAATAATAATAATAAAAAGCTGAGGGAAATTAAGGGAAGGTTCGGGTAAGCGAAGGATGAAGGCTGGAGTGTCCTCATAACTAATGGCTATGATTGACTTAAGAGGTCCGAATCTATCCTTTCCTATTACGTAACCTGAATTTACTCATATAAAACTTCTTTTTTGTATGGGTTGACGAATACTAAACACTGCAATTATGAGACATAATTATCACTGAACTTTCTAACCTTCTCATCAGTTACCTCCAGAAAAACTTATAGAGATAATAATGAAAAATGACCAAAATAGAGTCCCTCATGAGAGATTGATAAGGAAGGTAGAAGCACATGGAATAGGAGGATCATTATTAAAATGGATTAGGTCATGGTTAACTGGTAGGAAACAAAGAGTCAGCATAGATGGATTAAAGTCAGACTGGGGTGCAGTCAAAAGCGGAGTTCCCCAGGGATCTGTATTAGGCCCTCTGCTGTTTGTTATATTCATTAGTGATCTTGATTTAGGCATAACTAGTAGGATTAGTAAATTTGCAGATGATAACAAAATGGGGAGAGTGATAAATTCAGACAGTGACTTTGAGCACCTTCAAAGAGATCTAGATACCTTACATGAGTGGTCAGTAGACTGGCAAATGAATTTTAATACTGATAAATGCAAGGTACTACAGATAGGGAAGACGAATACAAACGTTAAGTATAAACTAGGTAACACGGAAATAGAAAACTCAGTTTGTTAAAAAAGATCTAGGTGTATTTGTTAGCAACGACTTGAAACCTAGAAAACAATGTATTAGCGTTCGCAACAAGGCAAACAGGATTCTTGGGTTCATATCTAGGTCTGTGAGTAACAGAACTGCTGACGTTATCTTGAAACTTTACCTAGCATTAGTGAGGCCACACATGGATTATGCGGTTCAGTTCTGGTGTCCTTATTATAGAATGGACATAGATTCTTTGGAGAGAGTACAAAGAAGAATGACAAAAATGATCCATAATATTAGAAACCTTCCATATGAAGAAAGACTGAAAAGCTTAGGCTTACATTCATTAGAGAGGCGTAGAGTTAGGGGAGATATGATAGAGGTGTACAAGTGGGTAAGTGGGATTAACAAGGGTAAAATGGAAGATGTTCTGAAGCTCAGTAATAACGAAATAACTAGAACAAATGGCTTTAAATTAGATAAATTCCGATTCAGAAAGGATATAGGCAAGCACTGGTTTGGTAATAGAGTTGTGGATATGTGGAATAGGCTACCGAGTGCTATAGTAGGATCGGGGACGCTAGGGAGCTTCAAGACGAAGTTGGATAGGCACATGGAAGTGCTGGGATGGGTGTGAAAGGGATCTGCCCTGTATGGGCCAGTCGGCCTCCTGCAGTATCCCACTTTCTTATGTTCTTATGTTCTTATGTAAATCCATCAGCGTCGTTTGTGGTCAATAATTATATACCAGCCGCTAAGGCCACCGTAAGGAAATATTAACCTATAATCAGATTAATAAAGACAAAATTTAGTCATATTAAAATTATTCTAATTCTAATTATTATCACAGTAATTATCTTATTTATCTCATATCCAATTTTAAAATAAAAAAAATCCAGTGAATTATAAAAATCCCAGTGCATGAAATCTAGATGAGCGAGAGAGAGAGAGAGAGAGAGAGAGAGAGAGAGAGAGAGAGAGAGAGGCTGTATGTAGTATATTATCAGTACTTCCTGTAGCTAAACGAAACCTTGAAAAATTGCCGACTGTGCGCTTGTTTGAGAGAGACAGATGAGCTCTACCAGTGAGCGTCCACAGGCAGGTAGGTTAACGAATGATTGATATACCTGAGCTTTACCGAGTATGTTACTGAAGCCAATTATTCCACACACAATATTATAGTCAGTATCAGGTGACCCAGGTGAGGGCTTAGTGTCTCTGTGACTGTCTTTGGGTTGACATGTATCTGCACACGAGTTACATGTTCATTAACTATCTGAAAAAAAAACATTTCCTTGGGAGATTTTTGTGGGTAAATTAATGAAAAAAGCGTTATAACGATTATACATTGTGAAAATATGTATACCTGTATGTATGGTTGTGTATGTAGGCGCTCATAAATGTAGTTGTGTGTGTATGTGTGTATACATATATATCCCATGTAGGTTTGCGTGCATGTGCATGTATGAATTCACACTAACAATTTATATACAAATAAAAAAAAATCTCTTCCCAAACTAACAATTACCCCTTCAGTGTCATCAACCGAGGCTCTCAAACTGAACGATCTCTTCCAATATAGACTTTCACAACTTAAATAAAAAAGTTAAGTCATCAAACAGCCCTTTATTAGGGAAACTGTAAATGGCATTCGTTCATTAATTCCTCCCAGACTTAATTAACTAAGTAAACAGACTTGACTATCACCGGGACTACAGGTTAATGGTTAGGTCTGCCCCAATCCTAACTTAACTATTAGGATTGAGGCCCAGTTCTGATGGGTCCCAGTTCTGATAAGCTTCAGTTCCGATGGGCCCCAGTTCTAATGGACCCCAGTTCTGATGGGTCCCAATTCCGATGAGCCCCACTTCTAATATGTCATAATCATAATAAGCAAAGACTTAATCATTGGGATTAGATCTTATTAACATTGGAGTTTATTTAGGTTGATATTCGTTATGTTTGGGATCCATTAAGTCCCGAATCCATTAAAAATTTGAGCACATTAGGACAAAAACCTATTTAATACTGAAACTTATTTGAACTGGCGTCCATTAGTACCTATTAGGACGACAACCTTTTAGTATTTTGACCCATTATCACCCGTTCCTGACCCTAAAGGGTCAGAATGGAGATCTAGTGAGACGATTATCTATTAAATCGATAACCTATGAAGACAATAACCTATTAAAATGATTCCCTATTTGTACTAGGATCCATTATTACTCAGCACCAATCCCCAGAGATTAGATTGGGGGGGGGGGGAATATTAAGAAGACAACCTATTAGGACCGGGTCCAATTGACCAGCAGATTAGACTAGCCATATCACAGGTCATAGGTGACTCACCGCTGTTTAGTATCTTTGATTATGAAGAAAGTTACAGTATAGAACCTTAATGGCAGAGGAGAAGGAAGAGGGAGAAGAAGAAGAATAAGAATAAGAAGATGGGAAGAAGAAGAAGAAGAAGAAGAAGAAGAAGAAGAAGAAGAAGAAGAAGAAGAAGAAGAAGATATACATTAAAAGTAAACAAAACGAAGATCAAGTCCTAACCCAGTAAGAAAGATACGACTCAGCCAACATCTTTAAGACGTTATACGCCAAGGTAACTCCCGGGGTGCCATACATCACTTATCTCTCTGGCTCTCTACGTGAGTGTGGCACCAGGCTAAACCACACACACACACACACACGACCTGACGCTTCATAACTTGGGCCAGGGAGACTCTTAGATTCATAAAGTACGAAAGAAAACATATAGTTAAGGAAGGATATAAGCCAGTTTTAGATCAAGTCTTAATTTTATTACGATTTTGGGTTCCATCTTAGTGTCGTATCTTTAATTAAACAATATTAAGACGTGTTCTCTACTATCCTGTGTTGGTTGACTGTAGGAAAAAAAATAGGTTTGGAATCCTGAGAATCGTATCCCTGGGCCATGTATCATACTCAGCACGCTCCGTAGGCCTATATCATAAGGCATTAATTCAGCCCGGATGGTAAACTCACGTGTGTCTGGGTCTAGCCGGAAGCAATTGTCCCACAGCGGTCCGTTTTTGTGTATATTTGCATACCCCATTTGAGTCTACTGGTCTCTACAGAGCACAGAACACAATTTGGACACTTCGGGGTACGATGCGATCGACTCTTGGGGACTATAAGATTGCAGGTTCACCGTCTATCTCGCTCGGAATCACCCTTACTATGTTCCGCTACGTAGCACTCTCTGCCTCCTCTTCCTCCTCCTCCTCTTCTATCTTCAACTCCTTACTCCTCTCCCATCTTCGCCTCCCTCCTAAGCTAGATACATTTAGCAATTTCGTCGATATTGAAAATTAAGGTCAGGATGCTCTATAGTCCACCGGCGGCGCTATAAGACCAAGATCTTACCTGCCTTTAAGCCCTGAAAACTTTTAAGCCCAGACCACCACCCCAGTATCGGTTCTAATCCTATTTCTCGTCAGTCGTCCGGGCGATGTAGAGGATCAGAGGAGGCTTGGCACTACCGGGTCTCATCGGTATATTCGTCCCTACACTCGGGTCCAGTAATAAGTTCGACGTAATGGCTAATAGGATGGGCATTAAACTCCATATTTGATAGGAGGTGGTGCTAGGGGGGTGGGGGTGGAGTTAGCAGGCAGGGCTCCCTAGGACTCACTTTGGCCAGAGGTTCCAACTTTGTGTTAAGCTTGTTGTGTTGAGGGAATCGTTACTCTTCAGGCAGACTTCTGAAACTTTAGATGAAGGAGGGAGGGAGGGAGGGAGGGAGGGAGGGCTAGTAGGGAGGGTGGGTGGAGGAGTGGTGGGTGAGTCAGTGGAGAAGACGGGTGAAGGTGAGGGATGGAGGGGGATGGGTGGAAGTCGGGCCTTGGGGGAGAGCTGGTAGGAGGAGTGGGTGGAGAGATGGGAGTGGGTGGAGGGACAGGAGTGGGTGAGGGACGGGGGTGGGTAGAGAGATGAGGTGGGTAGAGGGATGGGTATGGGTAGAGGGATGAAATGGTTGGAAGATGGAGTGATGGTAGGATGGGGGTGGTTGGAGGGATGGGATAGATGGAGGAATAGGGGTGGAAGGAAGGATAGGGGTGGGTGGAGGGATAGGGCTGGGTAGAGGAACGAGATGAATGGAGGATTGGGGGGAGTGGGGGGATGGATGCGAGTAGAGGGGCTGGTGTTTGGGGTAGGCGGAAGGATTTAGGAGACGTTTCCAGGCATCGTATATGTAAAACACGTCCCGGTAATGTGTCCAGGAGAGACTGTGTAACTTGTGGTGGAGATTACCCGCTGAGGGAGACAGATAGATATGTGGATAGATAATGTACTTCCGGATTAACTCGGTTGATTAAGTGAGTCAGTAAAGCCCTGTCAAGTAAACAACAGTGTCGTTTATTGTGAATTTTACTTTACCTACTACTAAAAAAAACTCGAAAGATAATGTAGAGAGAGAGAGACAGAGAGAGAGAGAGAGAGAGAGAGAGAGAGAGAGAGAGAGAGAGAGAGAGAGAGCCACCAAAAACGATTCATATCATGTTCCGGACTTACCGAAGTGAGCAGATCACAGCCCGTGGAATGGTTAATGTGTGTGTGGTCGTTTGTCTTGGTAATGTGCAAAGTTAGAAGCTGGGATCAGATAGATACTGTACGCAACACAACTTAGATGAAAGTGATAATAATAATCGCGCGTTTTTGGGGGGGTCAGTTCTCCCTTAAAGGTTGGGTGATAGGAAAGTTGGCTTATGGCGACTTTTGGGAAGGATGGGGTAAGAGGTGAAGAGGGAGGAGAAGGAGGATGTGTGAGGTTATGTTTAGAGAAGGAGAAGGAATTCAAGAAGAAAAAGATAAAATGAATAAACGAAGAATAGGAAGATAGGGATAATAAATAGTAGAGCGTTGGATGATAGATGGCAATACTGTACTACTACTATTAATAGTAATAACATTATCATTACTGATAGTCATAATGTTCATGTAATGATAATAATCATAATTATAAGAAAATGAAGAATAAAAACAAGAAGAAGCAAAATAGGAGAAGAAAGTTTATATATACCCTCCTTGGTAATATGGATATTCTTATTCTTTTCAAGTTTATCAAGGTTGTTTCAAATCTTTTTGGAATGTTTGATAAGTCTAATGCTATTGTTATTTTGGATAAAAGTGACTACAATGATAAGATGAATTCATTACTTCGTGATGAAAGCACGTATTGTGAGCTTACGAAAGATCCCCTGGAAAATATTAATAAGTTATCTACTTCCAAAATGAAGATGGTATTGAAAAAGAACCCCGATCTCACCAAACAGCTTTACCTTATATGCATGGATTGATCAAAACACACAAGCTTAACAATCCATTACGTCCTATCGTGAGTTCTGTTACTTACAAATTATCCAAGTGGCTGGTAAAGATGCTATCCCCTCTTACAGGCCAAATATCTAATTCACATATACATAATTGCAGTGATTTAATTGATAAACTCAAGAAACACAATGAACCTTGCGAATTAATAAGTTTTGATGTAAATTCACTGTTCACTAGAGTACCTGTGAAAGACCTACTTTCATTTCTTAAAGATAAATTACAACTGTTAGATTTAACTATTGAACATGATACTTTCTTCAAATTGATAGTTATGCGTAACTGACAATGTGTTTAGATTTTTTTGGTTTAACAAATTTATTGGCAGAGCTTGTAGTACAGTTTGCCTATTCTGAGTAATTCAGTCAGGTCTTGACACTGAGGGTGGTATCACTTCTCACTGTCACGCAGGACAGAGGTTCATACACAAAGAAATACATCATATTCATTGACAACTATAAATGTATAGAGGTCAGATTCATATGGATAATGTCACTGTTCACTGCCATGCAGGACAGAGGTTCGTACACAAAGATTTGCATCATATTCATTGACAGTACATATACATATATGTAAACACACACACACACACATATACATACATATGCGTATATACATACACATATACATGTACACGTACATATACGTGCACACACGCACACATACATACATATACGTCGGTCAGATTCATGTGGGTAATGTCACTTTTCACTGCCATACAGGACAGAGGTTCGTACACAAAGAATGCATCATATTCATTGACACTATATATAGGTCAGATTCATGTGGGTAATGCCACTGTTCACTGCCACGCAGGACAGAGGTTCGTACACAAAGAAGGAAATACATCACATTCGCCAGCAGCATATATGGGTCAGTGGATCACATACATTGGAGTCATATTCTAGTTGAAGACTAATCAGTGTGGGCTAGCAAATTTGGGATAAACAGCAAGAATGTCCTCAAGCACACCTGATTCAATGAAGTAATTACATAGTTCAAGATACAGTAAGTCAGGTGGCCTGAAGTCTTTGACAGTGTCACATTCAATAATATAGTGTTCAAGTGTATGCTTTAAAGGTTTATCACAAAGTTTACATGCTGAGTGTTCCGGTATGGGTACAGCGTTACAAACTTGCCAGATGTGTCTGTATCCTAGCCTAATTCTGGCCACGACTACATCACATTGTCTGGTTCGCAAATGGGAAGTTCTACAAGCAAATATTTGGCATGAGCATGGGTAATTGTCTTTCTGCTCCTCTAGCCTGTATTTATATGGAGTTTTTTGAGTCTAGATTACTACCCAATATAGTGGACTTTATTCCTCCATGGTATAGATATGTAGATGATGTTCTTTGTCTTTGGCCTAGAAACAGTGACCCATTGGAATTTTTAGACAAGCTTAATGATATTGTCCCAAGTATCACATTCAAAATTGAAAGAGAAATAAATGGATCCCTTCCATTCCTTGATATGCTTATCATGAGAAATGGCCAAAACTACAAATTTAAGGTATACAGAAAGCCTACACAGGTAGACAGTTTCATTCACTTTTTATCGAATCACCTTGAGTCTACCAAAATGTCAGTTTTTTCTGCTATGTTCTTAAGATGTCTGCGTATTTGTGACTCTGAATTTATTGACGATGAATTGAAACACATTCGTTCCATTGCACAGAAACTCGGGTACCCTTCTGTGTTTGTTGATCGTTGTTTTAAAAGGGCTAAAAATTCTTTCATTCCTCTCAAACCAGACAAGTTCCTACACTTAAGAATATTTTGACTGCCCTATCGTAATGAATTTGTCCCGTTAGTTCGGTCCCTCAAGCTTCTAAATATTAATGTTGTTTTCAAGTATGACTCAACCATTACCAATATGTTAATAAGAAATAGCCCAAGTTTGAATGTAAATGGAAGTGTTTATTGTATTCCATGTAGCAAATGAAATTGTAATTATGTAGGACAAACAGGAAAAACACTGCAGCTCAGAATCAAACAACATAAGTAAAATATCAGAACAGCATCTGAAAGCAGTGCCTTGTTCGTTCACGTTAGGAATAATAATCATCCCATTGCTTGGGAAAAAAGCTTGGAAGTATTTAAATCATCTTGTGTCGCAGAAAGACTTCTTGTTGAAGCTAGTTTGATGAAGGAATTAAAATCAATAAACCTTAGTGATGGTCAGTTCAAAACTGATAATATGTTACATAAATTTATTTGTCAGTGGCCCAAGGTTAAAAATGCTTTGAAAACCTTTGATCTAGATGTATGATAGTTATTTAGTGGGTCCCTTATTTTTTACCTGACCTGACTAGTCACGTCACCCCCCTTCTCTTAAGCTCCTCTACGTGTGTGTTGGTGTGTTGTTTTTAAGGTCACCATGTATATTTAAGCCTCTCTCTGTCCATGTAATCCAGTTGCCTCTGAAGATGTCTTGAAGAAAGACGAAAGCAAAGGTGCTCCGTTGTTTCCCTTTATCAAGATTTATCTTATCCACGTTTTCATTGTGGATCTACATGATATATATATATATATATATATATATATATATATATATATATATATATATATATATATATATATATATATATTATGATATAAAACAGTGTTATTGTTATTTTTTCATATGTTGTGTCGTTGCTGTTAATGAATATGACACCGGCATACAGAAAGAACTGTGCCTTATATAATAGTGTTTCCCTAAACGACAACGTATATGCAATATATTTTTTCAATCTAATTAGTTCATAGTCCGGCCAGCACATGATGCTCACATTTACACAGATGACACCATTTTTTTCATCTCTGTTAAAAAAGAGGAAAATGACAGAAGCAAATTAAATCATTGAAGAGAGATGTTGTAATTAATCAACACAGTGTAATGTTGCAGGCAATTGGTTGTATAGTATAAATCAACGCCAGGGGGAGGGGACAGTGTGCAGTGTCTGGCGTTTACCTCTCCTTCTGTGAAAGTGAATAACACGAGACGTTCATTCGTTCGCCTTTTGCGAGTGGTGGCGTTGAATTAAAGATGTTGATCCTAAATCTCGCCAGACAGTCATCACTCTGCCATTCGTGTCAGTGTCGGAAATATTCATACAACACTACGCCGTCCCTTCCTGACCCCTACTTCTCCTCGTCCTCGTAGAGACAGACTAGGGTGCCACTTAAAGCCGGTGGTCCAACATGGGTCACAGGTGAAACCGGGGGCCTCCCACCGCTATCCCAAGGGTGCAATATCATGCAGGGCTCCCATTAGACCCTCTCATGGGTGCCATCTCAGGCCAGGTGCCATCCATCAGTGCTCCACAGTGTTACCCCCCAAGAAAAACTCAGGTACATAAAATTCAATTCAGATGGAACGTAGAAACTTTAATACCACTTAACAATCACACATGCCACCTGCTGTACCTTACTCAGTTCTTCACGACCCGGCCACTGGAACCCACTGAGTCTACACCTGCAGGGATAACACCTGACAGATGACACTACAGCCAAGACTGTTATCCACTGTAACACTTCTGTACACTACAGGTTAATTCACTCCCATATTCCTCAGTCTATACTAATCTATTGGGTATATGCTATTTTCAGCTAAATCTGTCAATTTACCCACGTGTCTATCTATTACTCATACCAACCTTCAAAAGAAGAAAAACTAAATACCCTGTCACTATGCCCATACTCACCAAATACCCTGTCACTATGCCCACACTCACCAAATACCCTGTCACTATGCCCACACTCGCCAAATAACCCGTCACTATGCCCACAATCATCAAATAACCCGTCACTATGCCCACACTCACCAAATACCCTGTCACTATGCCCATACTCATCAAATACCCTGTCACTATGCCCACACTGACCCGATCACATACCTACACTAACCAATACCATAACCCAGTGGTCCCCAACCTTTTGTAAGCTCTGGGTCACATTTGTCATTGTAAATATTGTGGTGGAGCCAAAACTTTGGATCTACATTTACACAAGTTTAACTGTTACCAGTTACATACTTTTTACATTTACTCTTCCAGGCTGGCTCTCTCTCTCTCTCTCTGGGCCCGGTCTAGGGTAAATAAATACACACGTTCTGTATACTACAGTCTCGGGACAAACGGCAGTTCCTCTCGCTCACTAAAGTCGTATCAAGTTATTACATATTTTTATTATTTTCACTCTGACAAAGAATCCCAAGTGTTTTTAAGTTTTCTAATGAACCCTTGCGGGCCCCATAATATGGTTACGCGGGCGCCGGACTCCAGGTTGGGGACCACAGCCCTAACCTAACCTAACCAAATACCCCGTCACTGTGCCCACACTGACTGTCCTCTCACTATCCGTACTGAGGTGTTTATCCCGATGGGGGAATCGGAGTCACTGAGTCTTGTTTACGTGATGAGGAATGTCCTGGAAACGGCGGACGTCATCTTACTTTATTCTAATTCACTTTAATTTACTTTACTTTACCCTCTTTACCTCTTGCCACCTCACTACCCAGTCGGGCGGTCGTTCAGTTCTCTATTACACACACTGTTAACAAGTACTGGGAATACACGAGATAGGAATATCTAAACATGTGTCAGTGTTGGTTAAGTCTGGTCTTAAAGGAGTTCACTTGGTGCCGTCACAACATTCTCTGGCAGGTTGTTCTACGATTTCCTCCTCTGTTTTCGTTTTGCTTTTTTCCTTTTCTATTACGAGATCATTGGTAATAAGTCTGGTTTGAGTAGAAGAATTTTTACCCTGAGAGAGAGAGAGGGGGAGGAGTATTTGGTAATCATGTTCCAAGCAGTTAACACGAGCTAACTAAACCAAAACTACTTTAATAAAACCTAACGAAAAACAGTCACCACGTTGTTGCTTAGGTTAGGTAAGGTTAAGTTACATATTAAATTAAGTTAAAGGTTAGGTTAGGTTAGAATTTACTGGTTTTTTTTTTTGGTAGTTAGATTCATAGGTTCCCTCTAAGGTCCTCTTTCGGGTGGATATACTCATCCCCGGGTTCTCCTTCGGGTGGACATACTCATCCTCGGGTCCTCCCTCGGGTGGACATACTTACCCTCGGGTCCTCCCTCGTGTGGACATACTTACCCTCGGGTCCTCCCTCGGGTGGACATACTCATCCTCGGGTCCTCCCTCGGGTGGACATATTCATCCTCGGGTCCTCCCTCGGGTGGACATACTTACCCTCGGGTCCTCCCTCGTGTGGACATACTTACCCTCGGGTCCTCCCTCGGGTGGACATACCCATGCCCGAAACAAGCTGCACACTTAAGTTTCAGTCAAAAATTCCCCAGAAATAAAGACGCAGAACTAAACTGAATAATTACCCAAGAAGTATTTTTGAGACCATCCGTTCTATTATTAACTAAATAAAATTAAATAAAATCACAAGTTTCATACAACAGACCAACAAAATCTACATCGTCTTTTGTCCTTTCTAGATTTTATTGACAATATAAAGTATTTCGTATAGAATGTAATATAATTTTCTTCACTAAAAAGGCGAACATACAAACCAAAACAAATTATTATTTAGTTGCAGGTAAATCACTTTTATCATTCACTCTTGATGAAAAAAAATCCAAATTATTAATAGCATCTCCTTTTCAAGATTACATTAAAACTAATATTGAAATAATTCACAAAACCCCTGACAGTACACACGACCCTTTGAAACTGTCCACCAGCCGCAAACACCCAATTTCCACTTTCCAAAAACCATATATTAATTCCCTCCAATTCGTTCCCCTCCCTAAAAGAAAAAAAAAACTGAAGCCAATAATCTTCTTAGGTAACACCAGTTATCACCCTCTCTCTCTGTCTCTCTCTTTCTATCTCTATCTCTCTAACTCTCTCACCCTGGACATAATTGCACCACAAATTTAATGAGCACAAATATATGATGATAATCCGCCTCGGTATATTAGCTCTATTGAGTCCAATTACGAGTCGTGCTGAAAAAGGAATCAAAGGGAATATTTTCAATAGGGTGAGGATCCCGGGGTGGGCGGTGAATGGCGGCGGTCGGACGAGTGTTGTGGACGCCAGAAGCTCTTTGGTAAAGTATAGACTGAGTGCCGCTAGTAACAGTACTAATTTTACCGAGAGATAGAGAGAGACACGCACACAAACACACATGAGGTAAGAGAAAATAAGAGAGAAAAAATAAGAGAAATGAGAGAGACTGAGGGGAGGGGGGGGGGGGGGTTATATGTGCCCGGGAGCATTTTGATCAGTGCCACGGAAGTGATAAAACCCCGCCACTGTTTACTGTATGTTGTAATTATTGAGGTGGACACTGTTAGTATTATCTCTTTGTGTCCTTTTACTTTTATTGTTTATTTATTTGTCTGGTTTGCTTTATCTCATTATTTTCTTCTTCTTCTTCTTCTTATTATTATTATTATTATTACTCTATTAATTATCAATCTGTAATTTACATTTTCTTCATCTTTCTTTTTCTTCTTCGTGTTGTTGCAATCACCTCTTTATTTCCTCTTTTTAATAATTCTACTTTTCTTTTTAATCTTATAATCCAAATCATCGGTATTTATATGATAACATCACACGCGAAACATAGTATTATTAAGCTATTTTAATTCGAGTAGCGAATACAGTCAGAATTCGGGTACTTAGAGAAATGTAACACTCATGACTCATAATTGTTGACGACTGAGGCATTTACTAACCCATAGAACACAAGCTGGGAGACTTTTAGTTTTTGTCGGGCAGTAATGTATTATGACATCAATGAGAGGAGCGGAAACGGAAAGGGAAGGAGAAGCGAGGAATGATAGAAGCGGAGAGGGAAGAGAAGCAGAAAAGGAAAGAAAAGCGGGAAGGGAGAGAGATTCGGAAATGAGAGAAGTGGCGGGAAGAGAAGCAAGGAATAAAAGGGAAACGATGAATGCGAAAAGCGGGACACGTGAAAAAAGCGGGAATGCGAGAAACAGGTAATGAGAGAAGCGGTGAAAACAAAAAAGCGGGTTTAAAAGCGGGGATGTAAGAGGCGGGGAAGGAAAGAAACGGAGAATGAAAGATATATGATGGGAGGAAGAAGCGAGGAATGAGAAAAGCGTAGAGGGAAACAGGAGCGTGGAATGAGAGAAATGGGCAAGAAAAAACAAGCGGGGAATGAGAGCAGTAGTAAATAGGCAGCAAAGACGAGAGAGAAGCGGGAAGGAAGGCACCACCAACTTGGACAGGGTGAGGTGTGAGAGGCATAGTGTAGCGGAATTCGTCGTGGTGAGCGTAAGGTGACCCGGCACTGTGTTTACATCCCAGATCTGTGTGTTGCTGGAGACGGATGAAAGAGGGAGTGTTGTTCTTAATGTTGTTTTGAGTTTCGGTGCGTCAACTGGCGAGATTTTTTAACGCCGTTCATTAGGTCTTTGATTTTAAGGTGCTTCAACTCGCGAGATTTTTGAGCGTCGTTCACTAGATCTTTGTTTGAAGATGTTCCGGCTACCATTAGGTCTTAGTTAGTGTTTCAGTGCTTCAATTTCCAGGGTTATGAAGCAAGGAGTTCAATTTTGATATTTTAAACACCACAAAACTCTTAAAATAAAATTTATGTATACTTTGACTATTTATAAAAAACCTCTTACCTAAATTATTTTTGGTAATTACTTCTACGACAAATCAATAAGGACAAAAGGAAATCTGTTAGTATAATTAATTCGCTATTTTGCCACTATTATAAGCAAAACTCTCCTAAAGAATTAATTCGAAAATCTACTACAATAATTAATAAAAAATGTATTAATGTAATATTAGAATTAATTTTAAAATGTATTCGTACATTACAATTAATTTTCAACTATATTATTGCTTTAATTTGAAAACTCAGCAATAGAAACTTTAAGAAATATTTGCATGTTTTCCAAATCCATCTTCCTATTACGAAGGTCAAGGAAATTAACGTTTTAACTTTAACTCCGATAATCAATAAAAAAATTGTAAACTTATTCATACCGAAATAAATTGACGAAATAAATTAAAATATTAAATTACCCGACTTAGGCTAACATATACAATGAATTCAATTAGAATTTATATATTGGTTGGTTGATATCTTGAACTGAGTAACCATGGATATCTGTTCTTGTTAATGCAGCGTTTATTCCGGAGGAAAAATAAATTTCTTCATTTACTGTAAAGTTAAAATACAGTATTTTTGTATAGTATCCCTAGTTGTCGGGAAATAAAGATTGTTATTATTACTAGTATTGATAATATTTTTGTTATTAATGCTACGTAAAATTATAATTATATTTTAATAAAAAACCTACTACCACTACTACTTCTATTATTACCACTACTGTCACGTCACTGTTATTATTATTGTTATTATCATTATTATTTTTTTTATTATTATTATTATTATTATTTTTATTGTTATTATTATTATTATTATTATTATTATTATTATTGTTATTGTTATTATTGTTATTATTATTATTATTATTGTTATTATTATTATTGTTATTATTATTACTACTATTATTATTAGTAGTACTAGTAGTAGTAATAGTAGTAGTAAATATTCAATATTTAACGAGTCAACGTAAATAATATAGAAAGTCAGTTATATAAAAAGACAAGATGCGTCAAAATCCTTTATTGTTATCTGTGAAATTCCCATAAAATACAATAAGAAAAACTGACATATGTATATATATACTGTATACCTCTATGTCTATATATTTATACTGTATATTTATGTAATTCTATATAACGTAACGATGACACGACCTTAAACAGTTATTGAGTGCATAGGGAATGTGTGGTAGTGGTAATTTATATACGAGTGATGTATTAATCACTAACTTATCTTACGTTAAGTGATTTATAACCACCAATTGTTATTTCTCAACAACACACATCATTACTGTATAATTTGCTATTATATTTGCTGAACGGACATCACTAAGAAGAAAAAAAAATAAGAACAACAACAACAACATCAGTATACCAAACTTCCTAATTTAGATATTCTTTTCTAATCCAGGACTAAGAAATATAACACAGGTATAATCTAAAGGACAAATCTATTCATTATTTTACCCTCTATATGTAATGAAGTTATATATGCAGGGACAACTCATACAGATTCAGCTCGTGTCTCTTATTATTGTCTTGGAGCTGAGTTATGGGTAAATACTCAATATTATATACAAACAGAATTCTTATTAATTTGCATATCACACTTAACAGACAGGAATGCTGGTTGTCTTATATGGGAATCTGGGAATTGAGGGAGAACCGAGAGAATATTCGGAATACTGCTAATATTTTTTTATGTACAGGATAAGGAACGGATGCCGCCTGACCTTATCTGAACAATCAAATTAAAATCAGGAACTTAATTTTCTGGAAATTCTTCGAGGAAAAGGAATGGTTGTTGGGTCTTATTCTGTATCCCGTATGGCAATAATTCATCTGATTTTCCGGGAAACTACAAATTTGTAGGAATGACTTTTTACACATAATTAAAGTATTTTATGTATTTTTACCTGATATTACTCAGATCGTGAAAATTAAGGAACAATTATTACTTTAATGTGTAAAATAAGGAATACTGATCTTGGTTCCCATAAATAGATGCAGTATTAGAGTTTACGGTTTTGAGTATCATATGCGAGATAAATTTATCAGGTGTAAAGAGAAAGTCTATAATGTTTGCAATTCTTAACCCACCAAGTTCGATGACAACCCCCTGAGTACAGTGAATTAACTCACGAGTACGAAGCCTTAATCACATGAGTACGATGAACTAACCCATGAGTCACAACCTGTTACAACACATTTTGCTCAAAGCTATAATTATAATAATAATAATAATAATAATAATAATAATAAATATTTTAATAATAATTATAATAATAATAATAATATTAATAATATTAATAATAATAATAATAACAATAATAATAATAATAAATATTATAATGATAATAATAATAATAATAATAATAATAATAATAATAATTAATAATAATAATAATGATAATAATATTAATTGTAATATGTTTACGAGGTTGTGTTGGACTGTTCACTGGTGGTGTGTATGTTGGGTGTTACACAGGCGGGGGACGTTGAGAATCGTGAGCCCCAAACACATCTCCTGAGAGAGGAACTTAACTTAGTGGTAACAACCCAACACAAACCACTCCTCTATGATCTGACAACACAAGTGTCATCATGGTGAAGAAGTGGTCCCAGGGAGGGACACACACAAGGTGCCCTGTTATCACAGCCAAACGTCGCTCACCAGCACAGGTGAGGCACGAGTCTCACTCTGCCGTCCACTAGTCATAATATTTTATAATTTAGTGGTGATATTTATACACGATGAAGGTCATGAGTCATTCATTGTTACTAAGATTCAGTGTTCATTCATCCCTTCAGTCTCATATACACTTAATACTTCTACACTGTCCTTCCATTTATTTTCATGTCATAAATTGACATTTTTTCCTCATAAAAAAATTATTGTCTTATTTTGCATGTTTATTATATGTTTGTACTACATCTTTTTTGTATTAAGATTCTTCTTCTATGCATAAAGAGGAGAGGTGATTTGGGAAGTGTTTAGAAGTGACTACATCACATAAAGACACAGAAGTTTCCAGGTTACTTCAGTAACGGAGGGCGAGTGCAAAACTGTTCACATTACCCCATGGGCTGGGAACACCCCCCCCCCCCCTCCCACTCCCGTTTCCTGATGTCCTGCACCCAAACTTGTCCATCAATCAGCTCCGTCGTTACAAGACCACTACCCAATCATTCATAAATTTAGCATGGCGACTCTGCCACATATATGTAAACGTCACCACAAGGGGTAAAGGAACTCTTTGAGGCAACTGTTATAGTCATACCCAGATACATGCTCACACACGTATACATTAGAGTAGCGTTGGCCTATACACAAATATTCACCCACGCGTGCATACATAAACATATACATATGGAGAGAGAGAGAGACGCGCACACACAACGACCCCATTCATCTCCAGGAGACTACAGGGTCTCTTTCTCTTTATCTCTGTCTTTCCTTTTCTCAATTATTATTTTTTCCTTATTCGCTCATTCCTCTTGTTCTCTTGTATTATTTTATTAAAATATACTTTTTTCTCTCGTCTATAGTTCTCTTTCTTCTTTATTTGCCCCCTCTCTCTTTCCTTCTCTCTCTTACACACATCTGCTGTACACAAGTTACAATCACCTCTCTCTCTCTCTCTCTCTCTCTCTCTCTCTCTCTCTCTCTCTCTCTCACACCTCACACACACACACACACTACAGTCAGCTCCTCTCCGTCATTAAGAAGTCCTGCAGAAGCGCCGCCTACCGTGACCATTCCTTCGATATCAATACAGCGCCAACACAAGCAGAAGACGAGCAGAAGCGTTCGTCTGGTTCAGCCTCATATACGCGTTTGTCACTGCGGGGTTGGATGGAGGGGGTACGCCAGGCGCTGTTGATGGCTGGTGCTGGCGCTGTTATTACGGGCACTATGACTAACGCCGGTGCCGTCTGGCCGCTGGTAACTCTCTGTATTGTTACAGTTGTACGCTCGACCCCTTGTCCTGTCTAAAATATGAAGGTCATTTGACTGATTCATATGACAGAAAGGGCATATTTCTGCACTTTTTTTTCATTCGCTCGGCCTGAACACGTCCAGTGGCGCTCTGAATAAAGTGCAAAACGCACACACAGTTGTTGCAGTGTTAACGACCGACGGAGGACCAGGGTGGGGAAGAGTAAGGGGGTGTCGGGCGCGTTGCCAGACCCCAGTGGCAGTCGACCCCTTCTTTCGCTAATCATTGTGGCCAAAAGGGATGTTGGGGTTTAGCGGAGAAACAGATCAGTTTGTGCTATAAACGCGAGAATAAAGACGCCATAAAACACCAGCACCGCCTACAAACGCCCCTTCAAATCACTCCAATAACTAACTGACAACCCCTCAAACACTATAAAAGGGAGTGAATAAATCGGTGCCGCTACTGGATGCCGGGCGGGTAACGAGACTCTTGGGTGGCAATAAAATTCGCGGGCGGCCCGGGCTCGTCGCGCGCTAAATGCGTTTTGTTACACGGGAACTTAATTAAGATATTCTAATGCGTGGATACTTGCGTGTGAGCCTCAGATAAATCGCGAAACGGCCGGGATCCTGGCCACAATAAACTCGTCAGTAATCAGCAAATGACGTCAACTCCCGCATGCAACCCATAAGTAAGAGGTAAACACGAGCCACACTTTGTAACCCGGGTTGGACTGGAGTACGTGCTGGGTTGCATATTCATGTCATCAATTTTCTCTATCGCTATGGAGACGGCGCTTTATTTACATACAAACCATGCTAATCCTCTGAATATGTAACACCTTCACGACCTGCGCCGGCCATACCATTTTGTAGAAGTGCTCCAGGCGCGCCGGAAAACTTTTTATAGACGTAATGGGATTTGTACAGAGTTAAATGGAGTTTTGTGTATGATTTTAATTAAGTCGCTCTCTAGGAATCCAGGGAAAAATATTTCTCTGAAGGGCATATATATTCAGGACGAGGAAAAACGCCCAAGTTGTTTGATAAAGTTTTCCAGAAAAACAGAATATCTATCACGAAATTAATATGGAATCTAATTATATTGGTAAAGTTACAACTCCTCCCTCTGTGATATTTTCTTGGAGTTTGTTTGGATCAGGTGAGCGAGGAGCCGCGCCTCCACGATGAGTCTGCTGTCATACGAGTATTTTAGTCACCCAATTTTCAGGAAATGTCGCTCATGATGGTTGAAGCTGGACAAGTATGGCTGTATGGCACTGTGTCCGGGTGTACCTTTATATATATATATATATATATATATATATATATATATATATATATATATATATATATATATATATATATATATTATAAAGATATATTTATTTTATTGCTACAACTTAATGTAAATCAATTCGAATATGGGAAAATTTTCTCTTGTTTCTTTGACGTAGTTGACTATCATAAGATAGCTAAATTGTACATGAAGTAGGTTAAGGAGAGGCTAGGTTATACAAGAGGCATTGCAATACAGTCGTTAATACTTCTCTCCCTGATTGGCGCACTTCACTCTGCCTCCCGGTCAGGTGTCCTCGTGCTGGCCAGGATTTGATCGTCACTTGTTTTTTTGATGAAGCGTAAAACAAAAAGGAGGAAGACATATATTTCTATTTTTTTTTTTCGATGACGGCTGCCAGAAGCGGTGACACTATAGGTCGAGGTGGGAAACGATTACCACAGATGGAGAGTCGGTCCCTAGGCTGAGTAAAGGCAGCAACACGGTTACCGCTCTGGTTTGTAAACAATGTGATAAATGTGTGTGTTCGTTCTTGTAAGTCAATTAATGTAATAGATGTATTATTGTTCTCTTTGACTCTAGGTAAATATTAATATTTTCAGTTCCATTAATGTACTACAAACAGCTGTTACACTATAATTCTATATATTCTTTTTTCTCTTTATATACCTTAATAACTCTCTCTCTCTCTCTCTCTCTCTTCGAAAATTCAGCCTGGTACACAGATGGGAACGATGGTAGAGATAGTCATAACACAAAACTGGATGAACAGCCTCATTATTGTCCTCGTATAGTTCAGGTAGGCTTGGTTACGTCACCATAGTAAACAACGTCTTAAATAAAATAAAAACATGAAAATTACCTTAAGAGGAGTTTTATGAACTCGTTATCATTAAGTTGGAGCAATAAAAACAAAAAGTTATCCCTATTTGGGTAAAACATCAACTGTGTTTTAGGGTTTAATCGCTCTATTATCCGTATTAGCCTGTGTGTGTGTGTGTGTGTGTGTGCTAAACTAATCGTCACATGTCCCGCTGTCATCCTTACCCCTCAGTGCCATGTCATATAGTTTACCACCAAACTCTTTGCAAATTCTTGCGACAACAAATTCGTGATAGGTTAGGTTAGGTTAAGTTAGTATTGATATTATTAACCTTTAATATATAAATAAATAAATATATATATTTCATGTAGCTCCGCAATGAAAACGTGGATAAGATAAATCTTGATAAAATTACACGGGAAAAGGGAAACAACGGAGCACCTATTAGCTTTCGTCTTTATTCAAGACATCTTGAATAAAGACGAAAGCCAAGGTGCTCCGTTGTTTCCTTTTTCCCGTGTGATTTTATCAAGAAATATATATATATATATATATATATATATATATATATATACATACATATATATATATATATAACCACAAGGAAAGAAGAAAACACGAAAGCGCTTGGGAACTTCGTGTTTTCTTCTTTCCTGGTGGTTATCAGCATATACCTAGATCACGCGCACCTACAGTGATTTACTTGCATATATATATATATATATATATATATATATATATATATATATATATATATATATATATATATATATATATGTATATATATATATATATATATATATATATATATATATATATATATATATATATATATATATATATATATATGAATCTCCATGTATACAACGCACTACAAGGCGTCCATACAGTTTTTATTAAACAATTTCATCTTACAAGTGATCAAGATACCTATACTGAAGGTGTCGATAAGGTAAACATTAATTACATAATCCTGGCAATGTTTTGTTAGTAATTATTATTATTATTATTATTATTATTATTATTATTATTATTATTATTATTATATTATCATTATTATTCCTATCATTATTATTATTGTTGTTATTATTATAAGGTATATCTCTTCTATACATCCACTCCTTCATCTCATAGTCTATATTAACCTTCCAGTTAGGTCTTTCCCGCCATCTTGAAGCTGACCTCACCTTTGGCGTAGTCGAGCGGCTTCAACACACTTTCCCCGTCAAGCATTAAAAAAGATCATCAGCGTCAAGGTTATTTCTCTTCAGTGCCTTGACCTTATTAAAAAGTTCGCCAGACGAGAATTTACTTTTATTTTTTTATATCATTTGTTTGTCACTTATGTTGAATTTGCTACGTAACCGTGTGGTGTGTGTGTGTGTGTGGCTCTTCGTTTGTATGTTGGACTAATGGTTGGTACTGAACCGGACGTGTTAGTGGCGTTGTTGTATATGCTCAGTGTTAGTGCCGTTATACCCTACACTCAGTGTTAGTGGCACTGCTGTATAAGTTCAGAGTTATTGGCACTACACCATACACTCAGGGTTAGTGGCACTGCACCATACACTCAGTATTAGTGGCACTGCACCATACACTCAGGGTTAGTGGCACTGCACCATACACTCAGGGTTAGTGGCACTGCACCATACACTCAGGGTTAGTGGCACTGCACCATACACTCAGGGTTAGTGGCACTGCACCATACACTCAGTATTAGTGGCACTGCACCATACACTCAAGAGCTCTCTAACAGCACACAATATCTCGATATACCCAATAATAAGCATTTATTTATGTCACCTAATTATGAAAAGCTTCTTAAAGGCACCCGGAGGCTGCATAGATTCTTCCCCGAAAAAAAATAAGATAAATAAAAAATAAAATAAGGATAATGGATTTTCACTTCACACAGCATCTGACCTGAGTTATATATATATATATATATATACATTAAGAGAATCAGTGTAACTAGACCTCTAACGTAATCCCTATATTGTTCAAGAATTTCACGGAATCCCCAAAATGATCCGGAATTACTTTTAGGTGTTGTGAGCGTCAGCTAACGTAACCTAACCTAACCTTAATCATGTTAGGGTAGGCTAGAAGGGATTAGGTTGAGTTAGGTTACGTTAGGTTAGATGGCGGTTGCACGATTACAATAATTTAGGTTAGGTTAAGTTAACATTGTTCATAGTGGACAGATGGTAGTACTGTATGGTGGTGAAGGAAACACGACTAAGAAATGGAACCTTATTCCTGACTTTTCGTCACTAGAGTTTTTTTTTAAATCTGGTGACGAAACGTCACTACTAGGTTAGGTTAGATTAGGTTTGGTTGGATTAGGTTAGGTAGGTTAGGTTAGTTTTGGTTAGATTAGGTTAGATTAGGTTAGGTTAGATTAGGTTAGGTTAGGTGTTGGTCGCACCATTACAATAAATTTCTGAACATTTTAGGGATTACGTGAACTCCCCCGATACAAAGATTCCTTAAAATAAACACAACTTAATATAAACAATGACGTTCAAGACACACATCAAGAGGTTAGCTCATTCCGTTTTATATTACCAATAGATACATAGGCATATATTATGTGAGAAGCAGAGTCGTGTAGGTAAACTACGCCCCATGAACTAAGCCCCATTCCCCAATTATGTAATTGTATATTTTTAACCTTCTGGCTGCCAAGCTCTTTCAATAAACCGTTAATTATTATTATTATTATTATTATTATTATTACACACATCATAGCACCTTAGAAATACCTTAGAAATAAAACAGCCTTTAATACACTCGAAAGAACATATTAGAGTAGATAGCACCAAGAGCTTTGTAAATTATAGTATAGTAAAGGAGAAATGAAAAACACAGAATAATAAACTAGGATAAAAAAAGCCAGATGAATACATAAACAGAACACGAAAGAAAAAAAATAATAAAGGATAAAGATAAAGAAGAAATAGATGATTAAAGTTAGATCATAAAGGGAAAAAATGAGAAAAATTGCAAGCAGATTTTTCTAGGAAGACGAGTTTGTTGGGGTTATGAGGTGATAAGAAAGTGCAATTTGTTTTATAGTCCTAAAATTGACCGTATGACAGGATGGTAATTGATGGAAGGGAGGGAAGGGGGGAAGGAGGGAGAGGGGGGAAGGAGGGAGAGGGGAAAGAGAGAGGGGGGGAGGAGGGAGAGGGGAAGGAGGGAGAGGGGAAGGAGAGAGAGGGGGGGAGAGAGAGAGGGAGGGAGATGGATACCGGGGGACGTGGTGCGGTGGTAGTTGTGGCGGCGGCGGAGGAGGAAAAGGAGGGTGATGAAGAGAAAGAGGAGGAGGAGGAGGAGTATGCTCTCATGCAATATGTATGAGGGGACAGAGGAGAGGACGATATATCAAGGGAATCTGTTTGTTCCATTTCTTCATTGTATAAAAGACATTATTTTTGTCAGCAAGAAACGTAAAATAAATATTATTGTAGATATTATTTCTGTCAAGAATATAATGAAGTAAAACTACTTTAGTATTAGAGTATTAGCCATAGACATACACCAACAAGGTCAAATTTATCAATCGAAAAGATAGACAATGTTTGCTTGAAGAAAACATCACTTGATAAGAAATGGGAAATGGCTACAGGACGGATAAATGCATAGATAGATAGATAGAAAGATAGATTAATGGATAGATAATAAAATCAACGAAAATAAACAGAGAACGTAAAGAAAGTATACTAAACACTTAAGATATATTAGAGAAGTAAATGTGGGTGTTTGTTGGGACGGTGAAGTGTGTTAGCAAGAGGAAGAACACAGGTGAACCTTGAGCCACGGGAAACACAGGTACTCAGATCAACACACGGGGAGGACCTCTATACTAACACCGGGAAGACTAAATGAAGATACGTGGTAGAAAGGGAGATATATACCGTTATCTGAGAAATAATTTGAAGTAGAGTTGTTCCGAAAATGATCTGACAGAGATATTAAGAAATGTTTGAGAAACATTTCGAAAGAGAGATCAAGAAATTTTTTTACCTGATTTTTAAGACTGACGCAAATAAACAGCGAGAAATAATTCGAAATAAAGAGAGAGAGAGAAATATATGTCTGAGAAATAAAATGACGTAGAGAGATGAAAATTAAATTCACCTTCGTCTTAAAAATGTCATATTGAGTAAAGATACGTGGAATAGAATGAGATATATAGAGATACCTGACAAAGCCTTTAACAGAGAGAAAGAGATAGAAGTAGAGAGATAGCAATAATAAAACCTACTTTTTTCCAAAACTTACACAATAAAATAAAAAAAAATGACGCAAAGATAAAAAAAATAATACTTAAATAATGAACTGATTTGCAGAGAGAGAGAGAGAGAGAGAGAGAGAGAGATCCAAGTTCTGGTACGGACGTGTAAAGAGGGTTGATGGGGAAAGAATGAAGAGGATAGTGTATATAAATGAGATAAAGGGCGGAGGAGAGGGAGATGAGGAATGGAGTGGAAAGAGGGAGGGGAGGATCGAGGGAGAGGGAGTAGTTGAGAGTGTGGGCTGTTGCTATGAGGGAGAGGGTAAGGAGAGGTAGAGGAGAGGAAGGGAGAGAGAGAGAGAGGAAGGAGAGAGAGAAAAGGGAGAGGGAGGGAGAGAGAGAGGAAGGAGAGAGAGAAAAGGGAGAGGGAGGGAGACGAGGGAGGGTAAGGAGAGGTAGAGGAGAGGAAGGGAGAGAAGGGAGAGAGAGAGAGAGAGAGAGGAAGGAGAGAGAGAAAAGGGAGAGGGAGGGAGACGAGGGAGGGTAAGGAGAGGTAGAGGAAAGGAAGGGAGAGAAGGGAGAGAGAGAGAGAGAGAGGAAGGAAAGAGAGAAAAGGGAGAGAGAGGAAGGAGAAGGAGAGGAAGGTGCCAGGTCAGGAGTTTCATATAACATAACTCTAAGGGAGGGTAAGGAACATTTCTCTCATTTAGAATATCAGTCATGTCAGTCAGTCATGTCAGTCAGTCAATCATTCGTGTCAGTCAGTCAATCATGTCAGTCAGTCAATCATGTCAGTCAGTCAATCAGTCATGTCGGTCAGTCAATCAGTCATGTCAGTCAGTCAATCAATCATGTCAGTCAGTCAATCAGTCATTCAGTCAATCAGTCATGTCAGTCAATCAAAAAATCAATCGTGTCAGTCAGTCAGTCAGTCAGTTATTCAGTAATGTCAGTCAATCAGTCATGTCAGTCCTTCAGTCAATCAGTCATGTCGGTCAGTCAATCTAATTCTGAGATAATACTTGAATTTACTATATGTTACATTTCTGATAAAGTTGTTATGGGCGTGATATAGTTGTATAGTTGTTATAGTCTTGATATAGTTGTATAGTTGTTATAGTCTTGATATAGTTGTATAGTTGTTATAGTCTTGATATAGTTGTATAGTTGTTATAGTCGTGATATAGTTGTATAGTTGTTATAGTCTTGATATAGTTGTATAGTTGTTATAGTCGTGATATAGTTGTATAGTTGTTATAGTCTTGATATAGTTGTATAGTTGTTATAGTCGTGATATAGTTGTATAGTTGTTATAGTCGTGATATAGTTGTATAGTTGTTATAGTCGTGATATAGTTGTATAGTTGTTATAGTCGTGATATAGTTGTATAGTTGTTATAGTCTTGATATAGTTGTATAGTTGTTATAGTCGTGATATAGTTGTATAGTTGTTATAGTCTTGATATAGTTGTATAGTTGTTATAGTCTTGATATAGTTGTATAGTTGTTATAGTCTTGATATAGTTGTATAGTTGTTATAGTCTTGATGTAGTTGTATAGTTGTTATAGTCTTGATATAGTTGTATAGTTGTTATAGTCTTGATATAGTTGTATAGTTGTTATAGTCTTGATATAGTTGTATAGTTGTTATAGTCTTGATATAGTTGTATAGTTGTTATAGTCGTGATATAGTTGTATAGTTGTTATAGTCTTGATATAGTTGTATAGTTGTTATAGTCGTGATATAGTTGTATAGTTGTTATAGTCGTGATATAGTTGTATAGTTGTTATAGTCGTGATATAGTTGTATAGTTGTTATAGTCGTGATATAGTTGTATAGTTGTTATAGTCTTGATATAGTTGTATAGTTGTTATAGTCGTGATATAGTTGTATAGTTGTTATAGTCTTGATATAGTTGTATAGTTGTTATAGTCTTGATATAGTTGTATAGTTGTTATAGTCTTGATATAGTTGTATAGTTGTTATAGTCTTGATATAGTTGTATAGTTGTTATAGTCGTGATATAGTTGTATAGTTGTTATAGTCTTGATATAGTTGTTATATTCGTGACCTGTAGTGTAATGGTCAGCATCCTCGCCTCGCAAGCGAGTGAACCCGAGTTCGATCCTCGGGCAGGGTGAAACTGTGGGCAAGTTTCTTTACACCATTTGCCTCTGTCTACCCAGCAGTAATTGGGGACCTGGATGTTAATCGATTTGCGGATCATACTCCGGGGTTATGGTTAGCCAGTGCAGTTGGCGAGTTGTCCGGCCTTCTCGGACTATTCCTTGACACTGGGTTATGCAGTTCGTTAACTTGGGGTGTGGTTGTTGTGTTGGCGACAGCTTCTACATCTTAACAAATTCACGCCTAGGAGGCCGTAGCGCCGGCCATCCTCGATTTCGAGGGGCTTCCATTATTTATTTATTATTTTATAGTCTTGATATAGTTGTTATAGTCGTAATATAGTTGTTATAGGCGTGGTATAGTTGTTATAGTCGTGGTATAGTCGTGATATAGTTGTTAAAGTCGTGGTATAGTTGTTATAGGCGTGATATAGTTGTTATAGGCGTGATATAGTTGTTATAGGCGTGATATAGTTGTTATAAGCGTGATATAGTTGTTATAGTCGTGGTATAGTTGTTGTAGTCGTGGTATAGTCGTGATATAATTGATATAGGCGTGATATAGTTGTTATAGGCGTGATATAGTTGTTATAGGCGTGATATAGTTGTTATAGGCGTGATATAGTTGTTATAGACGTGATATAGTTGTTATAGGCGTGATATAGTTGTTATAGTCGTGGTATAGTTGTTATAGGCGTGATATAGTTGTTATAGGCGTGATATAGTTGTTATAGTCGTGATATAGTTGTTATAGGCGTGATATAGTTGTTATAGGCGTGATATAGTTGTTATAGTCGTGATATAGTTGTTATAGCCGTGGTATAGTTGTTATAGGCGTGATATAGTTGTTATAGGCTTGATATAGTTGTTATAGGCGTGATATAGTTGTTATAGTCGTGGTATAGCTGGAAAATCAGTGGAAAAGAGAGAAAAGAAGGAGAAATGAACTAAAAAGAGATTAAATATAAGGAACGAAAGTCTAGAAAACACAAGGAAAAGAACAAGTTAAAAGGGAGAGAGAATAAAAGAAAGATAGAAATGAGAGAGGAAAGGAAATGCGTAGGGATGGTAAGGATAGATAAGGGAAGGAAGGAAGGAAGGAGAAAGGAGGAGGGAAGGAGAATGGGGAGGAACATAGGAAGGGTATATAACCAACCACCAGTAATTCCAACCAAAAAGAGACCGAAATAAAAAAGAGAATAAAATGGGAGAGAAAGAACGAAAGAGATAGAAATGGGAGAGGAAGAGAATGTGTAGGAGTAATAATGAAAGGGAAGGGGGGAGGGGGAGGGGGCGAATAGTAGGTCCCAAGTAGAGGTTGGAGGGAGTGTCTGGCGTCCTGGAGAAGGGAATGAGCTATCTAAAGGGAGGGAGGAGAGGGATGTAAGAGTGTAATTTCTACCTCTCTCTTCCCTCTCTTGGCCACCGAACGTCTCTCCCACAACAGGAGTGATGGGACGGAGGAAGATGTTTTCATATTGGTCCACCAGTCTCGTCTCCCTTAACCCTTTACTGGTGCTTCACGTGTCTCCCTGGTGGTGTTTTTTGTCTGTTGGAGAGGCTGAAAAAATTTGGGCGAGTTTTAGTACGACCCACATACATACATACATACATACATACATACATACATACATATATACATACAGACATGCATACATGCATACATACATACATGCATACATACATACATACAGACGCACACGCATATATAATAATAATGGTTGCACTTCGTGTCACGAAGATGGCCGGCCCAAGGGCCACCTTGGCATGAATTTGTTTAAGGTGTAGAAGCTGTCGCCAACACAACCGCACCCTGAGTTAACGAGTTGCATGATCCAGTGTCAAGGAATAGTCCGAGAAGACCGGACAACTCGCCAACAGCACTGGCTAACCATTACCACGGAACAGAAGCAAATGGCTTAAGGAAACTTGCCCATAGTTTCACCCTGTCCGGGAATCGAGCCCAGGTCCGCTCGCTTGCGAGGCGAGCATGCTGACCATTACAGCATAGGTCGCCATACACACACATACACACAAACACACGCACTCTCCCCCAAACACACCCACATACACACATACACACACAAAAAAAAAAATCTAAACACATATACACATACCCGCAAGCCCACATACTTATAAGTGTTTGACCCGAGTTTCACATAGTTACCTGTTCTCCCAAAACAATTTATTACACAAAACTGTCATCACAAGTCATGAAGTCATAACAATTATTTATATTTTAATTGTATCTTAACATAGAAATTGAGTAACAGTAACGTGTGTGTGTGTGTGTGTGTGTGTGTGTGTGTGTGTGTGTGTGTGTGTGTGTGTGTGTGTGTGTTAGTACACAGTTGTCTAGAGGAAAAGTCTCAAACTTGAGATTTCGTCAACATGAAACATTTACCAGCGTTTACCCCGAGTTGTCGCACACTTCTGGAACATTACACACACACACACACACACACACACACACACACACACCCGCTCACGCCCTCCTACCCCCCTCCCACACACAAAAAAGTCGAACATCACGCCAGACCGACACCATAAAGACAAGAAATCAGACCAGGATACAGCCCAAATCACTTCACAGAAGTAAAAATATAATAAATGCAATCCCTGACTGTATATTTTCCTCCACATATTTGAAACACTTTATATATATATATATATATATATATATATATATATATATATATATATATATATATATATATATATATATATATATATATATATAAGTGTTATGTATGTAAACACTGTTGGCGTTACTATCATCTGTGATGCCTCAGACTTGTCAACATTCTCAAGGATTCTGTGTTATCTCAGGAAAATTTAATAAAAGAAAAAACTTTACCAACCTGCTTTACGAATCTGGAGCCGTCGTAAACAGAAAGATAGAAGGAGGAGGCGGAGAAGGGCGGCAGTGGAGGACGAGGAAGAGGAAGACGAGGAGGTTGGAGACGCGTGATGTTGATGAATCCGGCTAGGCAACAGCGTTCCTGCAGCAACAAGTTATGACGCGGCGGGTACTGTACTCTCACACGGCCAGGGGCTCGTTCGTCTGAGTTTGCACACACACTCGCTTCCTCGCGTACCGACGAACAATTTGGCACTGAGTGAAGCAGCAGCGACGGACCCGAGTGTTTGTGACAGTGTGTGTGTGTGTGTGTGGGGGAGGGGTTGGTTGTGTGTGAGTGTGTGTGTGGGGGGGTGGTTGTTTGTGTTTGCGTGTGTGGGGTTGGTCGTGTGTGTGTGTGTGTGTGTGTGTTATAATAAATATGTGGATAAGGTTTGTGTTGATATGCATGAGGTTGTGTCTATATACGGTGGAGGCTTCTGTATGTGTGTATGAAGATGTGTATATGCTGTATGTATAAGTACGATGACAAGCATGTATGTGTGCGAAAGTGTATGTGTGTGTCTGGATGAGATAAAACCTGTATTGTGATTTTACTGCTTATATGACATAATAATAATAATAATAATAATAATAATAATAATAATAATAATAATAATAATAATCCACCACCATACCATCCACCTCCGCTCACCTAATCTTACGAGTATAAGACGCGCTCATCATGACTATAGTACACACAACACTACACGTACACCATCACACAGTTATATCGTGTGGTTAATATTTACCCAAAGATACAATAAACTAAAAAAAATATGAATGTTATCAGCTCGTAAAATTTGCATAGGAATTAGTGTATTCCCTCCCGTATAGAGTAGTGTAGTGTACTTATGTGAAATAATGTAATCCAGTGATACCTGATAACAATCTTATAGTTCATTTGAGAAATATAGCTTTATGGTGTCGCCAAGTGTCGTTTATGTATCAATTTATGCCTCAATAAATTTGTATATGTGTGAAAGTGAGATTGTGTAGGTATAAACATACACACGAGTGAGAGTATGTATTATTGAAAATATTTATGT
Source organism: Homarus gammarus (assembly GCA_958450375.1). Lineage (NCBI taxonomy): Eukaryota > Metazoa > Arthropoda > Malacostraca > Decapoda > Nephropidae > Homarus > Homarus gammarus. The sequence goes on from CAUDMG010002033.1 coordinate 408,530, forward strand.
GTAAAAACGTACAAGGGTGTAGGTGAGGGAAGGTGTACTGTACTGTAGAAGGTGTTGGACTTGTGTATACAGTATTTATGCCTATATCTATAGGCCCTATTAGAAGATCAACGAGACAAATAGGCTCTTAACCTAACCTAACCTATGTTATGTTATGTTACGTTGTGTTATGTTAGATTAGGTTAGGTTAGGTTACGGTACGTTGGGTTGGGTTGAGTTAGGCTAGGTTAATTTAGATTAGTTTAGGTTAGGCTGAGTTAGATTGAGTTGAATTGGATTGGGTTGAATTGGTTTGGGTTAGATCAAGGGCCCATTTCACGAGGACAATTTTTCAAACTGGGCGTAAAATATACAAAAAATATATAAATCATATTTTACACGATGAAAGACGTGTGTGTGTGTGTGTGTGTCTGTAAGATAAATACGTGCGTACTATTTGTACGTCTATAAACCAAACTGGCAATATGTACACAGACTCACAATCTGTCCTGTCAATACGTACACACACTCACAAACTGTCCTGTCAATACGTATACACACTCACAAACTGTCCTGTCAATACGTACACACACTCACAATCTGTCCTATCAATGCATACACACTCACAAACTGTCCTGTCTTTACGCACACACACTCACAATCTGTCCTGTCAATGCACACACACTAACAAACTGTCCTGTCAATACGCACACACACTCATAAACTCACCATGGCTTACAGACTTCCTCAGTGACCGACGCCAAGCTGTACGCTTCCGAGGGGCTGTCTCCACCTTTCAGTCACTCACCTGTGGCATCCCCCAAGGCACCAAGATGGGACCACTCTGCTTCCTTATGCTTATCAATGATGCCCTAAGAGAAACCCCTGCTCGCTGGAAATATGTCGACGACTCCACCATTGGGATCAGCGTCAACATTTCTGCTCCCGACTATACCGCCCTTCAGGATTTATTGAACAGTCTCCAAAACTGGGCCACCGACAACCACGTCACCATCAACCATACTGTACCAAGACCATGGTTATGCACATCAACCTCTCCTCCGACATTGTCCCACCCCCTTCCATTACTTTAGGTCCCAACACACTCCAGGTTGTAGATTCCACTAAGCTCCTCGGCGTCACCATAGACAACAAACTAAATTGGAAACCACACGTCAGTGAAGTTGTCTAATCCTCCAGTTTCCCTCTCCACCTCCTCCGCCGACTCAAGTCCCTTCGGAGTTCCTGCATCCGAGCTCCTCAGTGTTTACTCAACATTCATACTTCCCAAGCTCACCTATGCCTCCCCTACCTGGTCTTCCTCCCTAAATGCCACGCAACGTAAACACCTAGAAAAAGTGCAAAAGAGGGCATGAAAGATTATTCTTTCCCCTTCCTACTCCACATATCAAGAAGCGCTCAACACACTGACCCTTTCGACTCTCACTGACCATCCCCACGACCTCATCTGCAAATTTGGTAAGCGCTTCTGCACCATCCTCGACACCGGCTCCTACTACCACCTGAGATCCCTAGCCCGAGAATTGCTGTTCGACACCACAGCCGCATCCAGCCCATACGTGCACGAACTGATCGCTATAAGAATAGCCCAGTCCCAACCATTGTAAAAATTACCAATAACTTGGAATAAACCAGTTAATCACTCCCAGTAAATCCTACTTCTTGCACTGTCACTATGTTGAAATGCCCTGTAGTTTGAGCTTTTCCCCATCTAGTTATTATATATCTTATTTGTATCACTTATGTTACTTGTATATTATTTGTAAATCGAAACCCATTCCCCAATTATGTAACTGTATATTTTCAGCCTTCTGGTTGCTATGCTCTTTCAATAAACCGTTAATTATTATTATTATTATTATTATTATTATTATTATTATTATTACTGTCCTGTCAATACGCACACACACTCACAAACTGTCCTGTCAATTCGTACACACACAACCAAACTGTCAATATGTGTACAAGGGGTCGCTGGTGGATCGGTACCGCTCTTGCCTCGCAAGCAATCTGTCACGGGTTCGATTCCCAGGCCGGCGGAAGTTGTTTGGACACTCTTCCTAGTCCCCCTGGTCCCTGTTCACCTAGCAGCAATGTAGGTACCTGCTGTAAATCGAAAGTTGCGAATTCGTATTCAGGGACAAGTTGTTGGAGCTTCCAATAACTTGCTTGGACATAAAAACTATTGACTCTTCAGGCTTCTACGCCCTTAGCTCATCGGACATAAGGCAAGCATGAACTTAAGCATGCTTCCCTGTTGGGTGCTGTTAACGCTTCTGCGCGTCACCTTACACAAGGATGTAGGGGGTGCCCAATAAAAAAAAAATGCGTACACACACTCAGAATTCAATGTATTTTACGATAAAGTATTGCGTTTGTTGTATGTGTGTTCTGTATACCCATGTGCTTTTTTGTAGACACTTTATGTATGAATCTTAACCGTAAATAATACACGGACTGAATCATACACAAGAATCAAATCACCCAAGACGGAAGGAAGAGAGACGACATCAACCAAAAGACAGGATGACTTTTTCTTCGTGAACCAAAAGCCGCATCTCCCCAACACCTGGACAACTCTCTAAGGAAAAGATGTATCTATGAAATGAAATAAAATAAAAAAAAACAGAAGAAAAAAAAATATAAAAGGGACAAATCTACGGTTTTCAGTTCCATTACAATAGCGAAAAAAAAGACTCAATTGGTCGAAGGTGGGAAACCGCGTTGGTAAATAGATCTTTCTGTATATATTTTTAGCCTTTCTATGTCGTTTTCTTTCACACTGACCAGAGGAGCTATTCGCAAATACCAAAAGGCTTCGTCTATTGGTTCTTCCAAGACAGCTGCTCCAATGGCCCCATTTTGACAAACTAAGTTGTATTTACATTTTTTTCTCTCTTTTTTTCTCTTTCTTTCTCACTCACCATCACCGTCCAGATACATTATAAAAGAACAGAAAGAGATGATCAGAGCTTTCATACATTCCGGACAATAGCGTCAAAACGGGGAGGTCGTCTCACTGGTGTCAATAAGGAGGTCGAGGAGGAGGAGGAGGAGGAGGAGGAGGAGGGCATCACCCCTTTTGATGTTCTGTATAAAAGATGGAGTTAGCGAGAGTAAAGTAAAAAAAAATACATTGAGTTCAACACCAAGAAGCTTATGGATTCCAGGTCATCCTCTTCTTCCTCCTCGTCCTCAACTTCCCTCCCTCCCTCCCTCCCTCCCTCCCTCCCTCCCTCCTCCCCATCCTTGAGGCCAGATACACCGATGGCTTGTCTGTTCCGTGCGAGGAAAGGGAGGGGGGGAGTTAAGCAATCCATCACTTATTCCCCTCTATCTTACCTTCCCTTCCGTTCCCAACCTTCCCCTTCCCACCCCTCTCTTCATATCTACCATAACTGACTCTCCTCCCCCCTCCCCTCCCCTCTTCCCACACCTTTACCCATCCTTCTCTCTATCCTATCTCCCCACCAGTCGTCCTTTCCCGTCATTTATCTCCCTCTATCACTTCTCCCCCTCTTCCTCTTCTCTATCCTTTCTCCATCTCCGTCCCTCCCCCCCCCCCCTCCTACACGCTCCTGTAAAGCCACGACTCAATAACAGCAATTTAGGTAGAGTTTCTGAAGGCAATATGAAACCCAAGAGGAGGGACGCCAAATGCCCCCCTGGATTATATCTTCGCAAATCACTTTAAGCAGTGAGGAGGTATTTTTTCCCTCCTTCTCCCGCTCTCGATTGTATAAAAAGTTACATTGAGGAGGGCAGCTGGAGAGGGTTTTAGAGTAATGGGGAATACGGCTCCCCTCTCCCCCATAACCCTTCTCCACCCCCCTAGCACACCTTCTCCCCAGGCACCCTCTCCTCCTATTATCCTGTTAACCCATCCTCTGCCCCAGGCACCCTCATCCACACTCTCTCCCTCAGACACCTTCCTCCCCATCCTCTCTTCCAGACACCTTCCTCCCCACCCTCTCCCTCAGACACCTTCCTCCCGACCCTCTCCCCCAGACACCCTCCTCCTCACCCTCTCCCCCAGACACCCTCCTTCCCACCCTCTCCCCCAGACACCCTCCTCCTCACCCTCTCCCCTAGTTTTGGTCTTCACGAGAGGCCTTTCCTTTTTCTCTCTGTCCCGCTTGTTTGTTGGTGTTGGTGACGTGGTGGTGACGTAGTGATGGTGATAAGGTGTTGGTGATGTGAGGTGATCAGGTGTATGTGGTGATAAAATGTGATGGTGATGTGATGTTGTGGTGATGTGGTGAAGGTCGTATGGTCGTATGGCGAGACAAAGGAAGATGAGAGAGAGAGAGAGAGAGGGAGAGAGAGAGAGAGAGAGAGAGAGAGAGAGAGAGAGAGAGAGAGAGAGAGAGAGAGAGAGAGAGAGAGAGAGAGAGAGAAACACTATATTTAGTTCCTTAATATTCCTGTACCTCGTGACAATCAACTCTGTGACACACTTCATTTGCTATTGGTGAAAATTCTTGAGCAATATGCAACATTTGCTTGCAGGAACTGATGCAAATTTGGATGTGGCTTTTATTAAATTGCAATACCGTTATGGCAATAATAAACACAAATAGAATGTATTATGTGTTAGAGTAACCTCACAATCACTCATTCAGATACTTAAACACTTAATCACTCACGCACTCGCCTCCCCCCCCACACACAAACCTACTCACAAAACCCACCCACTCACACACTCACCCGCGCACCTACCCAGTCACCTACTCACACACCCACTCACTCGCACGCCCACCCACTCACACACTCACCCAAGCACCTACCCAGTCATCTACTCACACACCCACTCACTCGCACGCCCACCCACTCACACACTCACCCAAGCACCTACCCAGTCATCTACTCACACACCCACTCACTCGCACGCCCACCCACTCACACACTCACCCACGCACCTACCCAGTCACCTACTCACACACCCACTCACTCGCACGCCCACCCACTCACACACTCACCCACGCACCTACCCAGTCACCTACTCACACACCCACTCACTCGCACGCCCACCCACTCACACACTCACCCACGCACCTACCCAGTCATCTACTCACACACCCACTCACTCGCACGCCCACCCACTCACACACTCACCCACGCACCTACCCAGTCATCTACTCACACACCCACTCACTCGCACGCCCACCCACTCACACACTCACCCACGCACCTACTCACACACCTACTCACTTTCCCACCTACCGATTCACTCAAACCCCCACTCACTTACTTTCATTCCAAGTGTTATATTCATTTTAGGATAACTCATGACTTGTTTCTCATATAAGGTCGAGGAGGGAGGCCAGTCATGTCACTACCTGCTCCCGGCCTTCAACGGGTCACTCAGGTGTTGCCGCTCCTTCCTCTGTGTGTGTGTGTGTGTCGGGGAACTTAGCCAGCTCTTCGGTGTTTGTGTTTCACGTTAGTTATTAGGTACTTGTGTCATGATGTATGTCACTATGTCGAAAAAATTCAGACAAGGACAGCATTTTATATTATCTATCTATCTATCTATCTATCTATCTATCTATCTATAACACGAAGAGACATTAAGACAATATAGATTTTACCTGTAATTTACCTGGCGAGTTAAGCTGCATCAAAGTACTAAAGGTATTGACTTAAATTGTATAGAAAATGACGTTTATGAGTGATATCAACATTATAATGATATTCTACCTTAAATAATTACGTTGGGATATAAAATCAAGATAAATAATTAATCTTCTCAAGAATTACCTCCATCTTAACTTATGTGGGATATTAATCTAACAAACCTCTATAACTCTAGAACCTCTATAACTCTAGACTCAAATTAATAATTATAGATGTGGTGTTAATGTCAAAGAAAAGATCGAATGTAAAAAATCTGATTAAAAGGAAGTTATTTGATTTTTTTTCTTTTTTTAGGGGCGGCGTCGGACACCCAATTGACTGATGGTTGGACTGGTGTGTGGGGTAATTTAGTGCTATATTGCTATCTCAAATATTTTCCTGTATTAACTGATGTCAATCCATGTTAGAATACAAGGATGTGATAGGCTATTACAGAATACAGTAGTCATAGGTATAAGGTGTGGCAGCTATTACAGGTTACAGTAGTCATAGGTATAATGGTATGGCAGCTATTACAAGATACAGTGGACATAGGTATAAGGGTGTGGCAGCCATTATAGAATACAGTAGACATAGGTATAAGTGTGGCAGCTATTACAGGATACAGTAGTCATAGGTATAATGGTGTGGCAGCTATTACAAGATACAGTGGACATAGGTATAAGGGTGTGACAGCTGTTACAAGATATAGTAGACATAGGTATAATGGTGTGGCAGCTATTACAAGATACAGTAGACATAGGTATAAGGGTGTGACAGCTGTTACAAGATATAGTAGACATAGGTATAAGGGTGTGCCAGCTATTACAAGATACAGTAGACATAGGTATAAGGGTGTGGCAGCCATTATAGAATACAGTAGACATAGGTATAAGTGTGGCAGCTATTACAGGATACAGTAGACATAGGTATAAGGGTGTTGCAGCTATTACAAGATACAGTAGACATAGGTATAAGGGTGTGGCAGCTATTACATAATACAGTAGACATAGGTATAAGGGTGTGGCAGCTGTTACAAGATATAGTAGACATAGGTATAAGGGTGTGCCAGCTATTACAAGATACAGTAGACATAGGTATAAGGGTGTGGCAGCCATTATAGAATGCAGTAGACATAGGTATAAGTGTGGCAGCTATTACAGGATACAGTAGACATAGGTATAAGGGTGTTGCAGCTATTACAAGATACAGTAGACATAGGTATAAGGGTGTGGCAGCTATTACATAATACAGTAGACATAGGTATAAGGGTGTGGCAGCTATTACAGGATACAGTAGACATAGGTATAAGGGTGTGGCAGCTATTACAGGATACAGTAGACATAGGTATAATGGTGTGGCAGCTATTATAAGATACAGTAGACATAGGTATAAGGGTGTGACAGCTATTACAAGATATAGTAGACATAGGTATAAGGGTGTGGCAGCTATTACAGGATACAGTAGTCATAGGTATAAGGGTGTGGCAGCTATTACAAGCTATAGTAGACATAGGTATAAGGGTGTGGCAGCTATTACAGGATACAGTAGAAATAGACAAAGGGTGAAGCACGCTATTAGTGTGGAAGAAACAACAGTACAGGATACAGTCGTCACAGATACAAAAGTCCTTTCAGCAGCGTTACAGATAGAGAAGGTCACTGCCACACGCCCCTCATCTAAGTCCCGCTTTCTTCATCAACATCGTCACTCTCCCGTAGACATTGTAACCATTGTTTCTCTCAAGTAAAACAAAAATTACGCATTACCTCAAGTACAAGTCTTGGTGTATACGTCTTTATCCAGAGCCCATCTCTCCATACTTAAACCAGGTCTCACCGTTCTGTATAATAGTGCCTTAATGAATGTATGGTTGGTCTGGAGTGCTGCTTGTTGTTTTAGTAATGAAACCTCTCTCTCTCTCTCTCTCTCTCTCTCTCTCTCTCTCTCTCTCTCTCTCTCTCTCTATCCCATCACCATTAATGCTTTTCCAGGGCACTCAAGCGACTTTTACAAAACAAAAAACAAAAAAGAAATACGAAATGAATTCCTCCTACTCCACCCAACCCTTCCCTCATCTAGTAACCCATTGAGCCATAGTTCACATTGAGTCTAAGCCCTTCCCTCCTTCCTTCCCTCCCCTTGTTTCCCCTCCCTCCTTCCCTCCATCCCCACCTACCCCCACTCCCTCCCTCCCTCCCTCTCCCCCCCCCCCACCTTCCTTTTAAACGCAGCTACCTTGCTTTTCTGCTTTTCTCCTCTGCCTCCTCCTTCCACGGCACACTCACTTAATTTTCTTCCCTTGATGCACCTCTACCACCACTACTACCACCACCACCATCACCGCCACCACTCCCAACTTTCCCTCGGCTGTGAATGCAACTCTTATGCCGACTCACCCATTCAAATTGTGTCGAGGAGCTGGAAGTTTTTTGTTCTTTTGTTGACAGAAGTCCAATTTTAGGGCGCTGGTTAGTTTCTTTCACGTATTTTGTACATTATTATTTTTTTTTGGGGGGTGGGTGGGTGGGAGGTTGTTAGAGGGGGGGGGGAGGGTTGGAGGGGTTATTCTTTTTTACATAGAAATGTATTTGGCTGGAAAATGCTTGTTGAGGTGATTGGGATATACAGTGTCAGGGAGGGAGGAAAGGGATATGTGAGCGTATAGAAGACGGAGTGTGTTGTAGAGTGTGTGTGTGTGTGTTGAACAGTGAGTGTGTTGAAAAGTGTGTGTGTGTGTGTGTGTATGTGTGTGTGTGTGTGTGTGTGTGTGTTGAACAGTAAGTAAAATGAACAGTGAAAGTGTTGAACAGTGAGCGTAATGAACAGTGAAAGTGTTGAACAGTGAGTGTAATGATCAGTGAAAGTGTTGAACAGTGAGTGTAATGAACAGTGAAAGTGTTGAACAGTGATTACGATGAACAATGCAAGTGTAGGACAGTGAGTGCGTAGAAGAGTGAGTGTGTTAAACAGTGGGTCTATAGATGAGCAATGTATTGAACACTGGGTATGTTGAACAATAAGTATATTGAACAGTGAGTGCGTAGAACAGTGATTGTGTTCAACAGTCAATCAGTATATTGAAGGGTGAGTGGGAGTGTATACCAACATGTCACCATCCACACACGTCATAAACACCTCATCTACGTTGCTATATTTACCTTGATTGCTACCCTGTACTACCTCATTAACAGCTGGGGGAAGGGGAGGAAAGGGGAGAAGGGGGAGAGGGGAGAAGGGGGAGGGGGTAGGTGGGCGAGAAGGGGAGGACTAGGTAGGGGATATGGGGAGGAGGGGAAAGAGGTAGAGAGAAGTGAAGGGGAGAGAAAAAGAGGAAGAGGAGGAGGGGGTAAGGAAGAGGGGGGGGGAGAGACAGGGAGGAGGAGGAAGGGGTAAAGGGAAGGGGTAAAGAGAAGGGGTTATGGGCTAAGGGGAGGAGGGGGGTAATATTTCTGACTATAGAAAGTCAGTCGTCCTCACCCAACCTAACGAACCAGAACTCTCTCATTCTGGGGGAAATCTAGAAAGAAAAATAAACTGTTTAGAACTACGGCCTTGATTGAGTTGCAGAGTGGAGTGGTGGTCTTGTTATTTTATTTACCTACCGGAGTATTAATTACACCATTTGTCTGTTTGTTTTACTCAAAGATATTTCCAAGATAAATCAATGTAATCTTTACTATTAATATATTTGGTGTTTAGTGATCGTTTGTTAAGGTCTTCTCAGTTAAGTCGTGTAAGGCCAACATCGACCTCCTGACCGTCTTCCAATTTACCTATAAAGAGTGTAAAGAAGTAAATCAGGGAACCATTTACGTCCTGGGAAGATATGAACAATTAGAACGATACTTAATGAATAGCTAATATATATATATATATATATATATATATATATATATATATATATATATATATATATATATATATATTTATATATATATATATATATATATATATATATATATATATATATATATATATATATATATATATATATATATATATATATATATGCTGATAACCACAAGGAAAAAGAAAACACGAAGTTCCCAAGCGCTTCTCTGTATATATATATAACTTGTTCTGTACTTCTCCTTAGTCTGTACTCACCCCTGAAGATGTGAATTACACCTGTCAATTTTTCCTGGTTGTTCTGCTGCCATTTGTGTCCAGAAAACACACTCAGCTTTAGATAACACACTTGTGGAGTAGCGTTTGTCAAGATCCAACACACTCAGCTTTAGATAACACGCTTGTGGAGTAGCGTTTGTCAAGATCCAACACACTCAGCTTTAGATAACACACTTGTAGAGCAGCACTTGTCAAGATCCAACACACTCAGCTTTAGATAACACACTTGTGGAGTAGCGTTTGTCACGCTCCAACACACTCGGTTTTAGATAACACACTTGTAGAGCAGCGCTTGTCAAGCTGCAACACACTCAGCTTTAAATAACACACTTATAGAACAGCGTTTGTCAAGCTCCAACACACTCATCTTAGTGATACACTTGTAAGCCAGCTGGTGTAATGTTCTCCGGGAAAGCTGATGTGGACTGATGTTTCAATTAGAATGGAAATGTGGAAGCCTCGGTATCTGGACCCTCGTGTGTCGGGGAACAACACTGTGACGACGGTCTCCTCTTGAACACCTTTGGCAAACATACCTGTCTCTTCAGTAGTTAACTTTATCAATAAAACCTAATATAATACCAGGGAATATATCTGTCACTTTTTTCGCTTTATTTACTTTACCAATAAATTTTAAATACTATTTAGAAATATACCAGTCAATTTATTATCTTTATTTACTATGATCAATAAATCCTAAAGTTGTCTAATATTAATGGATTTTCTCGTGGTCATAATGTTTTTGTTTTAATTAAATTACAAAATCTCTAATCCAATTATAACACGGCTTATCCTATTCTCAAACTCCCTTAATAGGTTAGGTTAGGTTAGTTTTGGTTAGGTTAGGTTAGGTTAGATTAGGTTAGATTGGTTACTATAGGTTAGATTAGGTTACGTTAGGTTAAATGGAAACCCTCTTATTAGTGAGGAAGACTTCAGTATAACTGTGAAAAAAATTGTAGTCAAAGCATCGAATGTGACACACAAACAGTTAGCCACACACAGTACCAGCGTCACCTATTGTTAGAGGGCCAAGGCAGACCGACTCTCATATTATGATACTCTTAAAATGTTTGTAATCTCTCAACTATACATTATTTATATATATTCGCTTTGAGTTGATTGTTTTGATACTTAGACACTTATGAAGTTTACCTTGTGTCTAAACTAAACGAGTTGCCTGCACTAATCATATTAAAGTTTACCTAATATTTGCCATAAGGTTTATGTTATGTCTGCAAGGAGTCATGGCTGAAGTGAGGTAGGCGTATAAAAGTGACTACCCTCCAAGCCACACAAGGACCTGGGAGGGCTCACTTACTCAATCACAGTATAAAAAAAGTAAAAAGTATATTAAGCAGCACTATATAAATAAACCAATACTAATACAAAGGTCTGACGAACCAAGGGAGCAAAACAAAGATAAAAAACGATAGAAAAGATGAAGCGATCTGGTTGAGCCCAGATTCTTTCTACTCCTACTGTTCAGTTTCACCAATTTTCTTCAATCTTCTTTCACCTTATAACTCATGTATGTATGTATGTATGTATGTATATGCTGATAACCACAAGGAAAAAGTATGTATGTATGTATGTATGTATGTATGTATGTATGTATGTATGTCTGTATGTATGCATGTATGTATGTATGTCTGTATGTATGTATGTATGTATGTATGTATGTATGTATGTATGTACGTATGTATGTAATTCTTACAGGTAAACGCTCTTATCTTGACCTTACCTGAAGACGTAACATAACCTCTATAACGTATTTGATCACGCTTTTATTTTACCATCTTAACTATATTTTCTTGGTCACCGTCACTGTCCTCCCATTTATGTCCCTTAAGTTTAATGATAACGTCTTGATAAGTCCAGGGTTCTCAGAAGTCAACAGTGTTCTCTAAATGTCCTTCTCACATTCTTTATTTCTGCACTTTCTGTTATATTAATATTTCTCAGGTCGGTAAGTGTGCTGCTTTGAAACCAGATATTCATGTATGCTGTTTCTTTACTCTGGTGTTCAGTTTTAAGTGCTTGAAGGAGTCCCCAGCACCACCAGCACCAGCAGCAATATTTGAGTAAGCCAGTGAGATCAGTCAAGGGTCTTTACGTGTTTTCTAGGTCGGAGATGACCAAGGGTTTAAAAGAAGATGTTAATACACGATGATATTCCAGGTACTGTACATGAACGTAATAGTCTAGAATTTATCGTTACTTATTTGGCTTTCCTTGTTTTAAGAGCTCTTACTATCTAGACCGAAGAGAGGTTTACTCTATGTTCTGTGAAGGTTAAGTCTCTCGATAAGCACCCCTAAGTCAGTCATATTTTCCCCATGTCCTGTGATGATGTTTGGTTGTGTCTTTTAAACCGTTCCTGCTGTGTGTTTGTGTGTGTGTGTGTGTGTGTTTGTGTGTGTGTGTGTTTGTGTGTGTAATAATAATAATAATAATAATAATTAAAGGTTTATTGAAGGAGCTTGGCAGCCAGAAGGCTGAAAATATACAGTTACATATTTGGGGAATGGGTTACGAATTACAAATAATATACAAGTAACATAAGTGACACAAATAAGACATATAATAACTTAGATGGGGAAAAGCTCAAACTACAGTTCATTTCAACATAGTGACAGTGTTACAGTATTACAAGTTGTTGATAATTTTTACAATGTGTGTGTGTGTGTGTGTGTAATGAAGAGGTTAATATTATTTTCTTTTGAATGGTATAAGATGTTTTCTTGCCCTTTAGAAGACTTTACCCGATATCAGACTACAGTTGCCTCGTGTCCGCGGTATCTGATAAGGTCATGTTGCGTCTGGTGTCGTCCGTAGAAGGGTAACATGTAGATATGATTTGTATTGTGCATTTTTGTGATCGACGTCTGATAATGAGATGAGAAAGAGCCAAGGAGGAACAAAGTATTTCACCTCAGATAAACTGGATATTATCTGTTTTACTACCACTCTTTATGATCTACAGTACAGTATGTAAAGAGTTCCTATGTCCACTTCATTCTTTCACCGGTTTTACCCTTTGGTGGCTTATCATTGTATTGGTACGTGAAGGAAGACACCCTTCAGCGTATTAGTAGCTATTCACACCCGCGTGTACGAAAAGGAACTCATCTGCATAGGCGTGTAAACATACAGACATAAAAACGCCGCAATGGACCCCCATATGTGGCTGCAATTAACCATCTTCTTGAAGCAACAAGATTCATCACAACACCAACAATAACATCAACAATTCAAAAGCTTCTCAATGGTGCATGAACCAACATCCACCATCATACATTACAATAGTCTTTAATTCACAGATGCAGTGAGACATTAAGAGACCGATTACAATAAACGACTCAGAGATGCATCTAGTCAACTTGGTATGAATGACCCATTGTGTGGAGAGAACACCGTACAGCCCCAGGCAACATACGGGTACACACAACACATTACACCCCCCCCCCCCCACACACACACCCCTCAATAAACTGCATCCCATCAACAGCAGGTACTCTCAATACGTGTACTAACGAACCGTGAGAGTCATTCATAAACAAACTTACAAAGGAACAAAAAAAACACAAAGTAAACACAGAAGACGGCGGAAGGTTACACACAGCACCAGACAAGACTGAGGAGGGGGAGGTGGGTCCAGAGCGTCAACAAATATCAACATAACAAGATTCGAGTGTTTTTCAATCATTTCTAAACTCATTCACGATCAACCGCCCCAGAAACACAATGAGGAGTAAACATTTATGATGGGGGGGGGGGGGTTGAGGGAGGTGGTGGAGGGGTGCATGGTGGGGGTACGCCGTGAAGGGGTGCATGGTGCGGTGGTGGAGGGGTGCATGGTAGGGGTGCATGGTGGGGCGGTGGTGGAGGAGTGCACGGGAGGAAGTCACTGGAGAGGTACACGGGAGGGAGTCGATGGAGAAGTAAACGAGAGAGAATTCGATGGAGGGATACACGGGAGAGAGTCGATGGAGAGGTACAGAGGAGGGAGTCGATGGAGGGGTACACGGGGGGGGGGAGGGGGGAAGGGGCGGAAGGGTACATGGCGTCAATATATGCCCAGGACGTGACTCACTACCACCCACCCCACTACCACCACCATCACCACCCACCCAACCTCCCTAAATCTTCCTATCCTCAATGGCGCCATTAGCGAGAGTCCGGAGCTACAATGGCCTACGCGCCCACCTAGTTGAATGTATA
>CAUDMG010002033.1:425000-462500 GCA_958450375.1 Homarus gammarus
ACATATAAATTAGAATGGAATTTAAAAATATAAGTATAATGGGGGAGAAGTACAACCTGGATTGTACAGTAATAAGGTTGAACAAGAGGGCAGAGCTTTCAGGATTACGTCTAGTTGGCAATTATGTTTATTGCAATGGTAATTACTTATTTATTTACATGAAAATTTCCGATAAAACGGTTTTGATGGTACAATAAAAGCAGGTACTGTAAATATAGTAAGTGTTACAAGAAGTATTAATACTTCGACAAAAGATATTTTTTTAGAGATGATTTAAAGAAAGGGAGCGTAGTCTTTGCTCGGATGTGTGGGGGCAAGTTGTTCCACACCTTCAAACCATGATATTTTATGGAGGTCTGGGACTGAGAAGAGTGCATGGGGGGTGGTCTTAGTCGCTCTGGGTGCCTTAAGCTGTATCTCTGATTATTCCGGAACTGGAAGTAATTATTGTCAAGCAAGTGATTGATAGGTTTGTAAACAAAGAGGGCACAGCAGTAAGTGTAATATCCTCGAATTTTAAAAATTTCAATATAGCAAATTTTTCGTTTGTGTGATCTGTTTTTTCAAGTAGCTCATTGTCCGTAGAACTCTCTTTTGTGCAGTAACCAGAGAGTGTGTTTTTGAAGAGCCAGAGGCCCCCCATAGTGTGTGACAGTGTATCAGGTATTGGTAAACAAGATCATGATAGATTTCTTTCCTTGCTGTGAGAGTGAGTGACTGTCGAGTGTGATTCATGATGCCGCACTGCTTATTGATTTTACTTTGAATGACTTGTATGTGGTTTCTTCAGTTAAGTTTCTCATCAACAATAACTCCGAGGAATTTAGTATTTAATTCGCGTTTGAGGACTATATTACCATGGTACAGGGGATTCAAGTCTGGAGGTAAGTTTTTTCTTCTGTGAAACACCTTCACTTAACCCTAGCAGAAAGATCACTCCTTGCACTACCACCGAGACTGGGAGGAATGGGATTAACCAATCCAGAGGAGATTGCTGCAGAAGAAGAAGAAGAAGAAGAAGAGGAGGAGAAGAAGAAGTGACAATATATTGGACAGTAGCAACACTCCCCTCAGCCTCTCTTTCCCCTCAAAACTTTCTCATACTCTTCCCCCTCTCTCTCTCTCTCCCTCTCCCTCGATCCATCACGATATACTCCCTGTCCCTTCTCTCCCTTCATAACGTCCATCTCCCCTCTCCCACGTCTTCACACTCTCCCTCTTCCCACCCCTCCTCCCTCCCTCAATCCCTACCAGGTGAGAGAGGAAGGCAGGAAGGAAGGGGGGAGGGTAGAAGGAGGGGAGGAGGAAGGGAGGTACGGGAGAGTCAATATCCAATAGGTATGATGGAGGGAAGAGGAAAAGGAGGGGTGGAAGACTGGAGGGGTAGAGGAATTGAGGGAATGAAGGGAAGTAATGTTCTGAGTAATAAGTTAATTTATGTTTGATTACCTGTGTTGCCTTTTATATCATTATTACACCTAACCAAACCTAACCTAACCTAACCTAACCTAACTGAACCAGTAAAACCTATGATAAAAAAAGAACAATTTGGGTAAGAGGGAAAGAAGAATATCATACCTTAAAGTTAAACAAAAGCAGAGAAATTAATGAAAGAAGATAGAAGAGAAATCCTGTTAAATAGAGAAAAACAGAAAAAATAAGCAAAAGGATGAAAATAATACTAGAGATTAAAACAAAAGAGAGAGAAATACAATAATACAGAGTTAAAAAAATGAGACAAAATAAAAGATTAAATAAAGCATAATTAGATAATAAATAGAAATTAAAAGAGAAATAAGATAAAAAATTATTAAATGAGAATAAAGGATTAAAAACTAAATATTTAGACTATAAGGAGTAATGTTAAAGTGAAGTAACTTAGTGAAAATATTTGAGTCGTATTAAATAATTACTTTGTTAGTAAATTCATACCGACAAAAGTAATAATAATAATAATAATAATAATAATAATAATAATAATGATAATAATAATAATAATAATAATAATAATAATAATAATAATAATACCAATACTAATAATAATAATAACAATAATAATAATAATAATAATACCAATACTAATAATAATAATAATAATAATAATAATAATATATAATAATAATAACAATAACAATAATAATAATACCCGTAATAATGATAATAATAATAATAATAATAATGATAATAATAATAATAATAATAATAATAATAGTAAAAGAAGATAAACTATAGTGAACATTATCACCATCACAAGATCTCAAAACACAATGTATTAGACAAACACAGTTCTTTTCACCTTGTACAATCACAAATGTAGAGACGAAATGAATCACCCGAAGCATCTCCACTCCAGCTTATTTCACCCAAACATTAACCACCCTAACACTATTCTGGGGGATGAAGTTATGTTAGGTTAGGTCAGCAAGGGTGGTTAATGTTTAGGTGAAATAAAAAAAAGTAGTACATGTATTATTATTAGTAGTTGTATTGTTGCATTTAATAGTTTTATTATCACCCACCATTCAATTTCCAACCATCGTCATATATTCAGGTCTCCTCTTTCACAACCACTGCCTCACGTTAACACAACACAACACAACACATTCCACGATAGCTTCGGGTCGTGTCCACAGCCGTCATTCTCCAGTTTCCTTATTATCAGTTTTATGGTAGCTTATTTTTCTCTACGTCGACCCGGGTGTCTCCCCCTCCTCCCTCCTTCTCTCACGACCACCCAGGAGAAAACGGAATGTGGTGACTCTTAAGGGGGACGAAAACATATTTAGAGAAGTACCCGAGAGCTTGTGTTCAATAAGGTAACTCTAGCAGGAAGGCAAAACTATTAATTTTATTCCTTTGGAAAAAATCTAACACGAACTACTCTAGGATCATACGTTTATTTTTAATAAGGTTAGGTTAGGTTAGGTTTGGTTAGGTTAGATTTGGATAGATTAGGTTAGGTTGGGTCAAGTTAAGTGTTAGTTTAGGTTAGGTTAAGCTAGGTTAGGTTAGGTCAAATTGGGTTAAGTTAGGTTAAGTTAGTTTTCATCGTCCGAATAAAAAAGGTTATTTTTACATCTGTTTGTAGTTATCTTTTTAACACAGTAGGCTGCGGCTTGTAGTTTAGGGCTCATGTTGCGTAATATGTTTAAATGGGGGCCTTTACCAGCTCCAGGAGAAGACGCAGATGAGAACTGTAATGTTTACATATAAAAATAAAAGATTAAAAAAAAACCCAGAAAATAAAGGGTAAAGTGGAGTTCTGGACCGTCAGTTCCACAATCATAAAACTGACGATATACAGTCACAGGAATGAGTCTCCGAACTTACTTACCCTGACTGTCATATGGTGCGGGTGTACTGTTTTATCTCATTTGTGGTCGATGTTGCTTCATTCTGGGAGGGAACGAACTTTTGACCCCAACTGTACATTTGGATTTCAAGGGTTATAACCAAAAAAAAATATTTTCAATATGGTTGTGTGAGTACGTCTAACAGCTCCCATTAACCTCCGACACAAAGTAGTCAGCTTAAAGTAGAAATCCCCTCAAGGCTTTACTCTAACTACAAAAATTTTATTTCTATGAGAACAAAAACATACGAATTCGGAAACCAAAATTCTCCATTCCCGAGTAGAGAAAGAAACGGGTTTTCGGGGGAAGAGAACCCGAGATACACAAGGAACCGCCGCCGCGACTTTTACAAATGTATATATGAGGGACGCCCTCTACTCACTCGTTCACCGCCGAGGTGGGGAGACGCTTAATAAAATCTGATTTATATGGACGCTGCACGGAGGAAATGCCAGGGATGTGGAGGCAAGAAAGTGCTATCCCTTCACTGGACATAGGGGTGAGGTGCATATGGGTCGGGGTAGTGAAACACAGACTACTGTGACTTTAGGCGCTTTTGTCCATCATCGCATGCTGACGTGTTTGATTATATTTTGGGCACAATGAACGGTGTGTTGATGGTTGGGTGGTGAGGGAATATAGAGAGATGCAGGAGGGACGTGTTACAGTGAGAGGAACACGTCAGAGGGAGACCTGACTGACGAGGAACATGTCAGAGGGAGACCTGACTGACGAGGAATACACCAGAGGGAGACCTGACTGACGAGGAACACGTCAGAGGCAGACCTGACTGACGAGGAACACGTCAGAGGGAGACCTGACTGACGAGAAACACGTCAGAGGGAGACCTGACTGACGAGAAACACATAATAGGTAGACTTGACTGAAGTATCACTGGCTAACGACGACTAGTACGAGGAGGAGGATGTAACATTACTTGCTAACATTAACTTGAGTTACACAATCATGGGAAGACAGTAATAAAGAGAAAGTGAACGGTAAATATACATAAGTAAATAGATCGATGATAGTGATAGTAACTTGCTATTACAATCATGACTACTACTATTATCACTACTGCTACTACTACGATTAGTTTTTCGTCAGACTACAACTACTACTACTACTACTATAAATAATAATAATAATAATAATAATAATAATAATAATAATAATAATACAGGTAATAATAATAATAATAAATAAATTTATTGAAAGAGATATGGAGGTTGAATATTTAGGCTAAAAATTAATAGATAGATAGATAGATAGATAGATAGAGAGACAATAGAAGACAAAAAGGAGAGGGAGAAGACACAAACAGACCAAAATAAACCAGAAAAAAAGAGAGAGAGAGAGAGAGAGAGAGAGAGAGAGAGAGAGAGAGAGAGAGAGAGAGAGAGAGAGAGAGAGCTCAGCCATGGCAACACGACCCAGACAGTGGGGCAGGGCAGTAAGCTTTGATATCGGGATGTAGTGTGAGGGGTGAAGGGTGTGGTGTGAGGGGTGATGGGTGTGATGTGAGGGGTAAAGGGTGTGATATGAGGGGTGAAGGGTGTCGTGTGAGGGGTGAAGGGTGTAGTGTGAGGGGTGTGGTATGAGGGGTGAAGGGTGTGATATGAGGGGTGAAGGGTGTCGTGTGAGGGGTGAGGGGTGTGGTGTGAGGGGTGAAGGGTGTGTGTGAGGGGTGAAGGGTGTGATGTGAGGGGTGAAGGGTGTCGTGTGAGGGGTAAAGGGTGTGGTGTGAGGGGTGAAGGGTGTGGTGTGAGGGGTGAAGGGTGTGATGTGAGGGTTGAAGGGTGTGGTGTGAGGGGTGAAGGGTGTGGTGTGAGGGGTGAAGGGTGTGATGTGAGGGGTGAAGGGTGTCATGTGAGGGGTGAAGGGTGTCATGTGAGGGGTGAAGGGTGTGGTGTGAGGGGTGAAGGGTGTGTTGTGAGGAGTGAAAGGTGTGTGTGAGGGGTGAAGGGTGTGGTGTGAGGGGTGAAGGGTGTGGTGTGAGGGGTGAAGGGTGTGATGTGAGGGGTGAAGGGTGTCGTGTGAGGGGTGAAGGGTGTGGTGTGAGGGGTAAAGGGTGTGGTGTGAGGGGTGAAAGGTGTGGTGTGAGGAGTGAAGGGTGTGGTGTGAGGTGTGAAGGGTGTGGTGTGGGGAGTGAGGGATGTGGTGTGAAGGGTGAAGTGTGTGGTGTGAAGGGTGAGGGGTGTGGTGTGAGGGGTGTGGTGAGAGGGGTGAAGGGTGTGATGTGAGGGGTGAAGGGTGTGGTGTGAGGGGTGAAGGGCGTGGTGTGAGCGGTAAAGGGTGTGGTGTGAGGGGTGAAAGGTGTGATGTAAGGGGTGAAAGGTGTGGTGTGAGGAGTGAAGGGTGTGGTGTGAGGGGTGAAGGGTGTGGTGTGAGGGGTGAAGGGTGTGGTGTGAGGGGTGAAGGGTGTGATGTGAGGGGTGAAAGGTGTGGTGTGAGGAGTGAAGGGTGTGGTGTGAGGGGTGAAGGGTGTGGTGTAAAGGGTGAAAGGTGTGGTGTGAGGAGCGAAGGGTGTGGTGTGAGGGTTGAAGGGTGTGGTGTAAAGGGTGAAAGGTGTGGTGTGAGGAGCGAAGGGTGTGGTGTGAGGGGTGAAGGGTGTGATGTAAGGGGTAAAAGGTGTGTGTGAGGGGTAAAGGGTGTGGTGTGAGGGGTGAAGGGTGTGGTGTGAGGGGTGAAGGGTGTGATGTAAGGGGTGAAGGGTGTGATGCGAGGGGTGAAGGGTGTCGGGTGAGGGGTAAAGGGTGTGGTGTGAGGGGTGAAGAGTGTGGTGTGAGGGGTGAAGGGTGTGATGTGAGGGGTGAAGGGTGTCGTGTGAGGGGTGAAGGGTGAAGGGTGTGGTGTGAGGGGTGTGGCGTGAGGGGTGAAGGGTGTGATGTGAGGGGTGAAGGGTGTGGTGGGAGTGGTGAAAGGTGTGTGTGAGGGGTGAAGGGTGTCGTGTGAGGGGTGACGGGTGTCGTGTGAGGCGTGAAGGGTAGGGTGTGAGGGGTGAAGGGTGTGGTGTGAGGGGTGAAGGGTGTGGTGTGAGGGGTGAAGGGTGTGGTGTGAGGAGTGAAGGGTGTGGTGTGAGGAGTGAAGGGTGTGGTGTGAGGAGTGAGTGATGTGGTGTGAGGGGTGAAGTGTGTGGTGTGAAGGGTGAGGGGTGAAGGGTGTGGTGTGAGGGATGAAGGGTGTGATGTGAGGGGTGAAGAGTGTGGTGTGAGGGGTGAAAGGTGTGTGTGAGGGGTGTGGTGTGAGGGTGAAGGGTGTAGTGTGAGGGGTGAAGGGTGTGGTGTGAGGGGTGAATGGTGTGTGTGTGAGGGGTGTGGTGTGAGGGGTAAAGGGTGTGGTGTGAGGGGTGAAGGGTGTGATTTGAGGGGTGAAGGGTGTCGTGTGAGGGGTGAAGGGTGTGGTGTGAGGAGTGAAGGGTGTCGTGTGAGGGGTGAAGTGTGTGGTGTGATTGGTGGGGTGTGAAGGGTAGGGTGTGAAAGGTGAAGTGTGAAGGGTGAGGTGTGAAGGGTGAGGTGTGAAGGGTGAGGTGTGAAGGGTGAGGTGTGAAGGGTGTGGTGTGGAGGGTGTGGTGTGGAGGGTGTGGTGTGGAGAGTGTGGTGTGGAGGGTGGGGTGTGAAGGGTGAGGTGTGAAGGGTGTGGCGTGGAGGGTGAGGTGTGAAGGTTGGGGTGTGAAGGGTGAGGCGTGGAGAGTGGGGTGTGGAGGGTGAGGTGTGAAGGGTGATGTGTGGAGGGTGTGGTTTGGAGGGTGAGGTGTGAGAGGGTGGGGTGTGAAGGGTGGGGTGTGAAGGGTGAGGTGTGAAGGGTGTGGTGGGGAGGGTGGGGTGTGAGAGGGTGGGGTGTGAAGGGTAGGGTGTGAAGGGTGTGGTGTGGAGGGTGAGGTGTGAGAGGGTGGGGTGTGAAGGGTGGGGTGTGAAGGGTGAGGTGTGAAGGGTGAGGTGTGAAGGGTGTGGTGTGGAGGGTGTGGTGTGAGAGGGTGGGGTGTGAAGGGTGAGGTGTGAAGGGTGTGGTGTGAAGTGTGAGGTGTGAGAGGGTGGGGTGTGAAGGGTGAGGTGTGAAGGGTGAGGTGTGAAGGGTGTTGTGTGGAGGGTGAGGTGTGAGAGGGTGGGGTGTGAAGGGTGGGGTGTGAAGGGTGGGGTGTGAAGGGTGAGGTGTGAAGGGTGAGGTGTGAAGGGTGTGGTGTGAAGGGTGGGGTGTGAGAGGGTGGGGTGTGAAGGGTGAGGTGTGAAGGGTGTTGTGTGGAGGGTGGGGTGTGAGAGGGTGGGGTGTGAAGGGTGGGGTGTGAAGGGTGAGGTGTGAAGGGTGTGGTGTGGAGGGTCGGGTGTGGGAGGGTGGGGTGTGAAGGGTGAGGTGTGAAGGGTGAGGTGTGAAGGGTGTGGTGTGAAGGGTGGGATGTGAAGGGTGAGGTGTGAAGGGTGGGGTGTGACAGGGTGGGGTGTGAAGGGTGGGATGTGAAGGGTGGGGTGTGAAGGGTGGTGTGTGAATGGTGGGGTGTGAGAGGCTTGGGTGTGAAGGGTGAGGTGTGAAGGGTGTGGTGTGAAGTGTGTGGTGTGAGAGGGTGGGGTGTGAAGGGTGGGGTGTGAAAGGTGAGGTGTGAAGGGTGAGGTGTGAAGGGTGTGGTGTGAAGGGTGTGGTGTGGAGGGTCGGGTGTGAGAGGGTGGGGTGTAAAAGGTGGGGAGTGAAGGGTGGTGTGTGAAGGGTGGGGTGCGAGAGGGTGGGGCGTGAGAGGGTGGGGTGTGAAGTGTGAGGTGTGAAGGTTGGTGTATGAAGGGTGGGGTGTGAGAGGGTGGGGTGTGAAGGGTGGGGTGTGAAGGGTGTGGTGTGGAGGGTGGGGTGTGAGAGGGTGGGGTGTGAAGGGTGGGGTGTGAAGGGTGGGGTGTGAAGGGTGAGGTATGAAGGGTGAGGTGTGAAGGGTGAGGTTTGAGAGGGTGGGGTGTGAAGGGTGAGGTGTGAAGGGTGAGGTGGTGAGGGTGTGGTGTGTAGGGTGAGGTGTGAGAGGGTGGGGTGTGAAGGGTGGGGTGTGAAGGGTGAGGTGTGAAGGGTGAGGTGTGAGAGGGTGGGGTGTGAAGGGTGAGGTGTGAAGGGTGAGGTGGTGAGGGTGGGGTGTGAGAGGGTGGGGTGTGAAGGGTGGGCTGTGAAGGGTGGGGTGTGAAGGGTGAGGTGTGAAGGGTGAGGTGTGAAGGGTGTGGTGTGAGGGGTGGGGTGTGAGAGGGTGGGGTGTGAAGGGTGAGGTGTGAAGGGTGTTGTGTGGAGGGTGGGGTGTGAAGGGGAGGGTGTTAAGGGTGTGGTGTGGAGGGTGAGGTGTGAAGGGTGAGGTGTGGAGGGTGGTGTGTGAGAGGGTGGTGTGTGAAGGGTGAGGTGTGAAGGGTGAGGTGTGAAGGGTGTGGTGTGAAGGGTGTGGTGTGGAGGGTGGAGTGTGAGAGGGTGGTGTGTGAAGGGTGAGGTGTGAAGGGTGTGGTGTGGAGGGTGAGGTGTGAGAGGGTGTTGTGTGAAGGGTGGGGTGTGAAGGGTGGGGTGTGAAGGGTGAGGTGTGAAGGGTGTGGTGTGGAGGGTCGGGTGTGAAGGGTGGGGTGTGAAGGGTGGGGTGTGAAGGGTGAGGTGTGAAGGGTGAGGTGTGGAGGGTGGTGTGTGAAGGGTGAGGTGTGAAGGGTGGGGTGTGAGAGGATGGGGTGTGAAGGGGAGGGTGTGAAGGGTGTGGTGTGGAGGGTGAGGTGTGAGAGGGTGGGGTGTGAAGGGTGGGGTGTGAATGGTGAGGTGTGAAGGGTGAGGTGTGAAGGGTGTGGTGTGGAGGGTGGGGTGTGAGAGGGTGGGGTGTGAAGGGTGAGGTGTGAAGGGTGTGGTGTGGAGGGTGAGGTGTGAGAGGGTGTTGTGTGAAGGGTGGGGTGTGAAGGGTGGGGTGTGAAGGGTGGGGTGTGAAGGGTGTGGTGTGGAGGGTCGGGTGTGAGAGGGTGGGGTGTGAAGGGTGGGGTGTGAAGGGTGAGGTGTGAAGGGTGAGGTGTGAAGGGTGTGGTGTGAGAGGATGGGGTGTGAAGGGGAGGGTGTGAAGGGTGTGGTGTGGAGGGTAAGGTGTGAGAGGGTGGGGTGTGAAGGGTGGGGTGTGAATGGTGAGGTGTGAAGGGTGAGGTGTGAAGGGTGTGGTGTGAAGGGTGTGGTGTGGAGGGTGGAGTATGAGAGGGTGGTGTGTGAAGGGTGAGGTGTGAAGGGTGTGGTGTGGAGGGTGAGGTGTGAGAGGGTGTTGTGTGAAGGGTGGGGTGTGAAGGGTGGGGTGTGAAGGGTGAGGTGTGAAGGGTGTGGTGTGGAGGGTCGGGTGTGAAGGGTGGGGTGTGAAGGGTGGGGTGTGAAGGGTGAGGTGTGAAGGGTGAGGTGTGGAGGGTGGTGTGTGAAGGGTGAGGTGTGAAGGGTGGGGTGTGAGAGGATGGGGTGTGAAGGGGAGGGTGTGAAGGGTGTGGTGTGGAGGTTGAGGTGTGAGAGGGTGGGGTGTGAAGGGTGGGGTGTGAATGGTGAGGTGTGAAGGGTGAGGTGTGAAGGGTGTGGTGTGAAGGGTGGGGTGTGAAGGGTGAGGTGTGAAGGGTGTGGTGTGGAGGGTCGGGTGTGAGAGGGTGGGGTGTGAAGGGTGGGGTGTGAGAGGGTGGGGTGTGAAGGGTGAGGTGTGAAGGGTGTGGTGTGGAGGGTGAGGTGTGAGAGGGTGTTGTGTGAAGGGTGGGGTGTGAAGGGTGGGGTGTGAAGGGTGAGGTGTGAAGGGTGTGGTGTGGAGGGTCGGGTGTGAGAGGGTGGGGTGTTAAGGGTGGGGTGTGAAGGGTGAGGTGTGAAGGGTGAGGTGTGGAGGGTGGTGTGTGAAGGGTGAGGTGTGAAGGGTGGGGTGTGAGAGGGTGGGGTGTAAAGGGTGGGGTGTGAAGGGTGGGGTGTGAAGGGTGGGGTGTGAAGGGTAGTGTGTGAAGGGTGGGGTGTGAGAGGGTCGGGTGTGAGAGGGTGGGGTGTGAAGGGTGAGGTGTGAAGGGTAAGGTGTGAAGGGTGGGGTGTGAAGTGTGGGTTGTGAAGGGTGGGGTGTGAAGGGTGAGGTGTGAAGGGTGGGGTGTGAGAGGGTGGAGTGTGAGAGGGTGGGGTGTGAAGGGTGGGGTGTGAAGGGTGGGGTGTGAGAGGGTGGGGTGTGAGAGGGTGGGGTGTGAAGGGTGGGGTGTGAGAGGGTGGGGTGTGAGAGGGTGGGGGTGTGAGAGGGTGGGGTGTGAAGGGAAATGTGTGATTATGCGTGTGGCGAGTGTAAGTTTGTTGAGTGTGTGTGAGTGTGGTGAGTGTGTCCAGTGTATGGTGGCTGAGTCAGACACTGTCAGAGAGGCTTTAGTGAGTCATAATCGTGTTGTCACCGTGGAGGGGGATCTCTCTCTTTCTCTCTCTCTCTCTCTCTCTCTCTCTCTCTCTCTCTCTCTTTCTGTTTGCTTGTCTGTCTGGGGATGGATTCAAGGTCTGCATGACTTAAGGTGACGAGTGACGACGTGTGCATGACTAAGACCCAGCCTCATCACTCACACTGGAGCCTCGAGGATGAGTATTCCTTGCTACTTGGGCTTGAGGAGGCCGTGAATAGTTTAAAGTCTTAATGGTAACGAAGCCTAACTTGCTGTACTGAGTGCTACAATTAGGTGGTGAATTAATTTTGAAAGAATTAACTGTGCAATGATTTAATTATTGTGGGACTCGTTTATACAGTGAAATACCTGTGTGGTGAATTAGTTGTGAAATAAAATAATTCGAGGTGAAATGTTTATGAGTAGTAAAGTGTAAAGTGGGAACAGATGGGGTCAATACTTATTCAATGATTAAGTGTGAAGTGAATTGTTTTAAATATTCTTTTTTATGATTCAGGACAACAATAACAACAACATCTACTAAAAGGAAAAAATAATATCTTCACTTACATTAAATTGATGTTGATGTTATTACTGTGCTTCTATGATGTTGGTCTTTAGAGGCGGTTCAACATGTTCAGTTCTCTCAACGTTTTAGGTTATTTTATTCTGGTCACGGCAAAACGATTTTATTCAGCTTACAGAAAAACCACCAGCATTGTGAGGGTTAAAAGCGACACATTTCAAGACGTGTAATATTAGCCTCAGCTGACAGAGTGAGGAGGACCTAACCTAACCTAGCCTAACCTAACCTAATCTAACTACTGTTGCTTGTCTGTTTCTATATTGGACGTTAGTACAGTCAGGGACAGGGATGACAAGGAAGGTATAAAAACTTTAATTGTTGGTGACTCACAGGTAAGGTACATGGACAGGGCCTTTTGTGGTAAAAACAAAAATAGGATAAGGGTGTGTTTGCCAGGAGCTGGGGTGGGGGATATAATTGACAGGATGGACAATATCTTGTCTGGTAATGGGAACAAACCCATTATCTGCCTCAGTGCAGGAGGCAATGATATTGGCCGGTGTAGGAACGAGGAGCTTCTTGATAAGTTCAAGGCAGCCATAGATCGTATTAGGACTAAGGGAGGGATCCCTATCATATGCGGTGTCCTGCCTAGAAGGAGAGTTGGCAGTGAATGGTTGTCAAGGGCAGTTGGTGTTAACGACCGTCTTGACAGATATTGCAAGTCAATATCAGTCCCATTCATTGACAACTGGGACAACTTCTATGGCAGAAGGGACCTTTATGCTAGGGATGGGGTGCACCTGTCTAGGGATGGAGTAGAACCCTGGCTGGGGCTCTAGAGGGGGCAGTTCAAAAGATATCGAAGTCTTTAAACTGCTAAGAGTACATAGGGGCACGGGGGTGGAGGAGACTGCAGTGGGAGCGGGTAAACAAGGCGAAAGATTACAGGGAAATAGTGTTAGGAATGATGACATAACTAAATTAGACAGGGAGTTTAAAACTAAACGCGGTAAGGGAAGGACTCAGAACACGACTAACTTAAATGTATATTACGCGAACAGTAGAAGTATGAGAAACAAAATGGATGATATTAGGGCCTTGGTATGTACCGAAGAAATCGATATAATTGCATTCACTGAAACATGGATCAACCTAGACACACGTGAATTACCAGTCGAATACCAAATTGCGGGTTACAAACTGTTCCATACCGATAGGCAGACCAGGAAAGGAGGCGGAGTAGCAATCTATGTTAGGGATAATCTGAAGTGTGAAATAAATAAGGAAATAAAAACTGAGAGGAATACAGAAACAATTTGGATAGAATTAAGCGACGGTCGGGAAAAATTAATCACAGGAGTAATATATAGACCCCCCAATCTTGACAGAGTCAATGAGCGACTTATCTGGGATGAAATGCGCAGGGCTTCCATACACAACAAAGTCTGTATAGTAGGCGACTTTAACCTTGGCCAAATAGATTGGACCGACCTTACGGGAAACTCAGAATCAGAGGATTTTCTCGAGACGATCCAGGACTGTTTCCTAAGTCAACATATAACCGAACCCACACGGGGTAATAATATATTGGATTTAGTTTTGTCAAACAGAGAAAACCTCATTAGCAATGTCGAGGTAGGGAACGAACTTGCAAACAGCGATCACAAAGAAATTCGATTCCAGTTAGATTTTCAGGGCAGACGTAAGGAAAATTCCACTAAAGTACCAGATTTCAGAAGGGCAAACTTTGACAGTATAAAGAGGCAGCTGAGAGAGGGGGTGTCGCGCTTGGCCGTGAACCTGACAGATGACACCGACCTGATAAGGAGATCTGAGATTGCCGAGTTCCACGACAATTTAAATAGTGAGTTACTTAATGCACAAAGGCAGAACATACCATACAAAAAACTCAGATCAAACAACAATGACCCTAAATGGATAAATAATTATTTAAAGAACATCATTGGCCAAAGGAAGGCTATAGGTAGAAGGATAAATCGTGGCGAAATTCACCTCCGGGACTATTATAGGGTATTGGCGAGTAGGGTTAAAACCGAGATAAGGAAAGCAAAGAGGAATAATGAGGTAAGGATAGCAAGGGAGGCAAAGACAAACCCCAAAGGATTCTACCAAATGTACCAAACTAAAACACGAGAAAAGATTGGACCAATACGGTCAGACTCCGGCGAGCTCACTGATAACGACGGAGAAATGAGCAATAATTTGAATAAATATTTTTCAACAGTTTTCACCACCGAAAATTTAAACATGATACCCGAGGCACCGACTCTATTCAGAGATAGTGAAGAAAACAAATTAAGTGAGATAGTAGTGACTAGTAACGATGTTAGTAAGCAAATAGACAAACTAAAGCCTAATAAGTCACCTGGTCCCGATGAGATATTTGCCAGAGTATTAAAGGAATGTAAGGATGAGCTTAGTATGCCCTTAGCAAAGTTGTTTAACATGTCCTTAAAAACAGGTGTAGTACCAGAATCCTGGAGGATATCGAATGAAATACCGATCTTCAAGAAGGGGGATAGATCACTATCCTCTAACTACCGCCCAATCAGTCTAACATCAATAGTAGGCAAATTACTGGAAGCAATCATTTCAAACTTTATTCGAAATCACCTGGAGAAGCACGGATTGATCAATGATTCCCAGCATGGCTTCACAAGCGGACGTTCTTGCCTAACTAATCTATTAACATTCTTTTCATCAGTTTTCGAATCAGTGGACGAGGGGCACAATTATGATGTGGTATATCTCGACTTTAGCAAAGCCTTCGACAGAGTACCCCACGAAAGACTAATTAGAAAGGTAGAAGCTCATGGCATCAAAGGTGACATCCTTAAATGGATTAGGGCGTGGTTACAGGACAGGAAACTGCGAGTGAGCATTAACGGCACTAAGTCCCATTGGAGCAACGTCACAAGTGGAGTTCCCCAAGGCTCAGTACTTGGACCATTATTGTTTATTATATACATAAACGACATAGATATCGGCATAGACAGCAACATAAGTAAATTTGCTGATGATACTAAAATAGGGCGTGTTATCAAATCTGACGAGGACTCGGCAAAACTACAGGAGGATCTAAACAAATTTTTCGAATGGTCTGAAAAATGGCAGATGAAATTCAACATTGACAAATGTAAAGTACTCAGTATAGGAAATGTAAACAGGGAAACCAGATACCAGATGAACAACGATGCCATAGAGAAATCCGACTGCGAGAGAGATTTAGGAGTAATGATAAGTAGGAACCTTAAGCCAAGTAAACAATGTGTTTTTGCTCGTAACAAGGCTAATAAAGTACTTGGGTTCATACAAAGGAGTGTTAGTTACAAGACTAGCGAGGTCATCCTAAAACTGTATCTTGCTCTTGTGAGACCACACCTGGATTACGCAGTCCAGTTCTGGTCACCGTATTACAGAATGGATATAGAATCCTTGGAAAGAATTCAGAGGAGAATGACAAGACTAATCCCGGGTATCAGGAACCTTGAGTATAGAGACAGGTTAAAGCATCTTAATTTGCACTCCCTTGAGAGACATAGAGCGAGGGGCGACCTGATAGAGGTGTATAAATGGAAGGCAGGGCTAAACAAAGGGGACATTACAAAGGTACTCAAATTATCCAACCAGGAGCGAACTCGTAACAATGGTTTTAAATTGGACAAATTTAGATTTAGGCGTGAAATAGGTAAACACTGGTTTGGAAACAGAGTAGTGGATGAATGGAGCAAGTTACCAAATATCATCATTAACTCGAATACGCTGAATTGCTTCAAACATAGGTTGGATGCTCATATGAGCAATAGGGGTTGGGTGTAAACGGGACTGCCCAGTATGGGCCAATAGGCCCGCTGCAGTTTCCTCCATTCTTATGTTCTTATGTTCTTATGTTAGCCTTCAGTACCTCCAAAGCTCGTAAGTGTGGATCACCTGAATGTTAAACACCCCAGCTTCTTTTATCTGGAGTTAAACCATCCCCACGATAACTGAACTTGACCTAAACTGACCTAACATGGCCTGACGTAACATAACCTAACATGACCTGACCTAACTTAACCTATTCTACTCTAACTTGATCAAACTTAAGATGACTAGACATAATTTATTCTTTCTTGACCTAACCTAGCCTAATCTAGCTCTCCTCAGGGTGGTTAAAAGTCAAGTGAAATAAGCTGGGGTGTCTAATATTCAGGTGATCCCTAAGCATTATAAGCTAAGATCCCAAACAAGACAAAAATTACCATTAAAAATTATAGAAGAAATGCTCCCCTAGTCATCAGATTGTTTCAAATACATGCAAAAATGTTGACACCTGTTTTGGTATATTCCTCAGTGTTTTCAGGGGGATGGAAAAAACAGAAGTAAATATAGGAATTTGTTTTATGTCTGCCTTGTATTTGTTTTTCAATATTTCTTAAAACAATATCGTGCTGTCTTGGGAATAAAAAAAGAATAATATTTTTTCTTTAAATTTCCACCTGTTAGACATTTCAGTAAATTAATATATGTCATGGAATAAAACTAAACGACAAGTTTCGCCAATAGTTGACATAAGTTTTCTGACTCAACACTGTTTAGAAGAGACGTGAGGAGGTAATGGATAAAATTCGTCTTTATAACGAAAAATCCAAAAAATATTCAAAATAACCTCCAGATTTGTTATTTTCCTTCGTTTTCTTCACATTTTTTGGAATTTTTTCTTCTGGTGTATATAATAACTATTAATGTATCTATAGGATAATCTTCATCCATTATACTGTATTAACTTTAACAATATTTCAACCTGAAAAAGAAAATCTGAGTCTGCCTCAGCGTCCACACAGTGTGTTGGTTATTTGGAAATTTCAGTTTCGTAGGAGCTCAGAGGGAGAGGCGCTCAAACTCCAGTAGAATTATTTTAACATTTTATATAACTTGTGTAAACCCGTAAGAGACGGAGGAAAAACTGTTGGGCTCAGGTGAGGCAACTTTAGCGTTGTGTGGAAAAAGATGTAATGTAAGAGGGAGAAAGAATTGTTCAGGGAAGGGTATATATATATATATATATTTATATATATATATATATATATATATATATATATATATATATATATATATATATATATATATATATGTGTGTGTGTGTGTGTGTGTGTGTGTGTGTGTGTGTATAACTCGTCGACACATTCTTGTTTCTCCCTCACCTCAAATGTAAACACTGCAAAAATAAAACAAATAGACAAACACAACAACACGAATAAAATAAATATTGAATAATAAAGAAAATAATAAATAAATTTAAAGGATGATTGGATATTAAAACCATTGAACAATACGAATCAATAAATAACTAAATTACTTTAATCAACTGAGGAGTAAAATATAAAACCTTACCAAAACTGGGAGATTTACTGCTGTTAATATTATGTCCAGAACAGGGAATATTCTCAGCGTTAGTATTGAGTATTTTATCTAGTGGGTGGAGAGGCTAGAGGCCCTTGTTGACTGGCCGAGTGGCTGTGGTTAACTGGCTGAGTGTAACTGAGTAATTGTGGTCGAGTGACAATTGCTGAGTGGATGTGGTTAACTGACTGACTATAACTGAGTAGCTGTTGTTTACTGACTATATGACTGAGTGAATCTGGTTGACTGATTGATGCTGAATGGCTGCGTGTGTGTAACTGGTTGAGTTCGACGGACTGTGGCTTACTGATTGTCTATAGTTGAATGGCTGTGGTTGACTGTATAAAAAAAACACACAACAAATAGAATAAATACATTAAAAAGGTGAGAAAAGGAGTGGAGAAGAAATGACAAACATAATAAACAGATGAATACATAGAGAGGAAGAAAGAGGAACAGTGAGTAACAAAGAGAATAAGATATATGGATGGATAAATAGATGAAGAGGGACGCGGGAGGTAAACAAAACCAACACTAATGAAATGACTCTACTTCAATGTTTATAACTAACCTTCAGTCTCTCATCTCACCTAACCTAACCTAACCTAATACAACCTAATTTAACTTAACCTAACCTTTACCCTAAACTAACTTAACCCTAATGCCTAACCTAACCAAACCTTACTTAATCTAATCTTTACCCTAACCTAACCAAACCTAGCGTAACATAACCTAACCAAACCTAACTTACAGGTAATCTAATCTTTACCCTAACCTAACCAAACCTAGCGTAACATAACCTAACCTACAGCCTCTTATCTAACCTTATCTAACACTCCACTCCGATGGTGAAAAAAAATACTTCCGACACAGCAACAGCACTAAAAAAATCACAGTAGCAGGATTTCACAGCAATATACAGTACATTTTTTTTTTATACTGGCGGATGGCAAGTTTCGACAATGGCGGGGGAGGGAAGCGCCGCTGTATGTGTGTACGGGTGTGTGTGTGAAGGGTGACGTGTCTGCCCTCACCCTCCGATAACACTCTCACAGACTCCATGATTCACAGCCTCCCATCAGCCAAATACTTAAAGAAAAAAGTAAACAAAAATATTTAACTTCCGTCCATCATGTGTTTTAACCTGAACCGTGAAAATGATTTACGCTTTGACTCTCCTGAGTGTGTGTGTGTGTGTGTGTCAAATTTTCTCCGTCCAGGCTAGCTCTCCTCGGGGCTAATGTATCTCTCCTCATCTCACCTCAAGATTAAAGAAGCTACCAGAACTGACCAGCTCAGCTATTTCAGGACATCTTCCTGTAATTACGATTATATATATATATATATATATATATATATATATATATATATATATATATATATATATATATATGTTTCATCTGCTGATATTTCAGATGAATCAAGATATTTTGCTGAACTTTGGCAAATATTCACAGCATCAGCTTGTGCTAAATGGTCTCTGTGACCTGTGGATTACTAAATCCAAGCTACTGTGTTATTTATCCCAGCGGACCCAGCTGTGACAGCCAGCCCGGGAGTCTCTCTCTTTATTAATGTGTCGACATCTGCAGAGTTTTGTGGGGAGGGTCCATTTTTTTCCACTGTGCTCTATGTATGTGGCTTCCAGTCTCTCGTTTCAGATATAATTGCGTCATAATTGTACTTTCAATATATTAATTTTTCGTCATTTTGAACAGTTGGATTATGAAAAAATTATATACAGTATATATATATATATATATATATATATATATATATATATATATATATATATATATATATATGTATATATATAGTCATTGTCTAGTGTATGGTCTTATTTACAGTATTAGTGGTTACAGGCCTTAGTAGTTGAATTACAGATATACTTATAAACCATAAGTAAATAACTACAGCACAAGACAAAAAACAAATCCTTACATTTAACTGTTGTGTAAACATTGACTTCGTGTGGTGTCCTTAGTTATTGAGGCAGATCAACACATTATAACAAAACACATTATATTTCTCTCTCTCTTAATATCCAACTGGTTATGATGTACTGGATGACTGACTCAGTGTATGTGCTGACACACCTTAACTGATGAAGCTCCGAGATGCAGACTGTACCGTATTAATAACAATATAGATTTAATCCCCTCTCGCACCGCCATATTAGAAAAAGAAAGATAAATATTGTAATGAAATCTGGTAAATAATCAAGTTTCTGAAGCTTTAACTTCACTATACCGGGTACATAGTCTTTTAATTATTATGTACGTTAATGAAAAAAAATTATACAGTGAATACTCGTGGGATTCAGAAAATGTATGTAATGATACCTAATATTATATTGACCTGGGTCATGATAGAGGTTATGAGGACCTTGGTATTGTAATGTTGTGAGCGTGACAAAAAGAGATATCATTATATAACAATGTATTGGATACCCTTGGGGGTGGGGGGGGCAGACCAAATAGGCGAGTTACATGGCCCTGCTGCCTGCCTGTGTGTACTGCATGTGTCATGGGCGGGAATAATGCGAAATGTATTACTTTTCTACTGTTGTCAAAATATTTTATGAAAAGGTAAATATGTATAGAACAGAAATAAAGTTTTAGTTTTTTTAACATTTAGTTCATATTGATTTTTTCATAAAATATCCAGAATTGTGATTGTTAACTTACATTCGCCCATAAAATTCAGCATATATATATATATATATATATATATATATATATATATATATATATATATATATCCCACCCACTTATACACTGCCACAAACTCACCCCCACACCAGCCTATTCACACCCACACACTCAACCTCACATCCACACACTCAACCTCACACCCACACACACTCACTTTAACACACCCACACACTTATCGTCACACCAGCCTATTCACACCCACGCACTCAACCTCACACCGTCACACTCACCTGCACACACCCACACACTGATACATTTTTATAAGTATAGGTCTATGTACTTTACTACAAGACGCTCATATCCTTGTTTCATCCATCTAAAAGCAAAAGAAATAACGTATATTAGATTAAACTCACTTAAACGTGATATAAACACTTTATACAATACATCGCAGAGTTGGATTAGAAAATTGTGAATATTTTCCAGGCAATATCGTCTTCTGGGTAATAATTATTGTCTAAGCCTGATGCTACAGTTCCTTATAGTGTACACAAGATATTATTCAGACAAAGAAGAAATTTTACTGTTCTTCTTAATGCAATTATACTTTCTTTTCATTCTCAATATTATTATTATTATTATTAGTGGTATCAATAATGCAGCAGTACCAACAGTACTGCCTTTATAATTATATTATCATTATTTCTCTTTTTCAATAGCTCATACGGTACCAAACAGGGAGGTACTACCGCCTGGGAAGATATTGGAAGCATAAGGTATTGTCTAATGGTAGACTCTGCTGCCTTATGGCACCACGAAAATTGTAAACAAGTCCCAGATTGCTGATCTGACTTTCTGCCTCATTTACACACAATTGCAGCGTCCCAATTGTTTCACTTACTATTGACAACACAACATACAGTACATATATTGTTTCTCATTTTTATTTTTATTTTTAATTTTTGTATTTCTTTATTATTATTATTATTATTATTATTATTATTATTATTATTATTATTATTATTATTATTGCAGTGTTCTTATTATTATTATTATTATTATTATTATCATTATTAATTTATTATTTTATTTAAAATTTTGTATTTTTTCACACACACACACACACACACACACTCACACACACACACACACAAACAAACACACACACACACACACACACACACACACACACACACACACACACACACACATACACACACACACTTAACTCAGACAATTACAGCACCTCAACTCTTTGTGTGTGTCAGTATAGAGACACAGTACAATGCCTGGAGTACGGTTCCAGTCCTCCGTATAGAGGTTTCGACAGTGAGATACAATTATGACATATTGCTTTAGGTTATCGTGAATTAATGTCAGAAATAATAACGAATAACGTGATTTAATTAAAGATATGCCGACTAATTTTCTGAATGCTATAACGATGCCATAATTTACATGTTTAACTGGTTGTAATTATTGTTAACTTTTGTGTTGGATGTTTCGATTGTCGGGTTCCTTGAAGCTACACCGCTCACAGGGTTAAAGCCAACAGTTTCGATATAAAAGACAAATTCTATGAATGCGAATAAGCTTCTAATTATCTTGTTAGCGGTCATTCAACCTTAAAATTTCCTTGAATAACTAATTCCACTAAGAAGAAATAATTATTTTAATTACTTAATAATTTCTCAGAAAGACTCTAATTCAGGAACACGGGTAAAAACAAATAAATTACCAGGAATGATCCTCCTGGATGATGGTGGATCAGACATGAGGTTGTGGTGGATCATGTCCGTGGTGGTGATACTCAATCATGTACGTGGTAGTGGTAATCATCTACGTGGTGGTGGTAGATCATGTACGTGATGGTGGTGGATCATGTACGTTGTGGTGTTGGATCATGTACGTGGAGGTAGATCAAGTACGTGGTGGTGGTGGTAGATCATGTACGTGGTGGTGGTAGATCATGTACGTGATGGTGGTGGATCATTTACGTGGTGGTGGTGGATCATGTTCGTGATGGTGGTAGGACATGCACGTGATGGTGGTGGATCATGTCCGTGGTGGTAGATCATGTACGTGGTGGTGGTGGATCATGTACGTAATGATGGTAGATCATGTACGTGGTGGCGGTGGATTATGTACGTGGTGGTGGTGGATCATGTACGTAATGATGGTAGATCATGTACATGGTGGTGGTGGATCATTTACGTAGTGGTGGTGGATCATGCATTTAATGGTGGTGGATCATTTACGTGGTGGCGGCGGATCATGTACGTGATGGAGGTGGATTATGTACGTGATGGTAGTGGATCATGTACGTGATGGTGGTGGATCATGTACGAGATGGTGATAGATCATGGACGTGAGGGTGGTCAATCATTTACGTGGTGGTGGTGGATCATGTATACGTGGTGGTGGTGAATCATGCACGTGATGGTGGTAGATCATGCACGTGGTGGTGGTGGATCATTTACGTGGTGGTGGTGGATCATGTACGTGTGGTAGTGGATCATGTACGAGATGGTGATAGATCATGGACGTGAGGGTGGTCAATCATTTACGTGGTGGTGGTGGATCATGTATACGTGGTGGTGGTGGATCATATACGTGGTGGATCATCCATGTGGGTGGTTTATGGCAGCAGCTGATCCTTTGTGTTCTAGTGAAATCTTTTGTGGTGTAGACAGGGGTTGGACCCTCACCCCTACCCCCCCTCTCCCTTCCCCCTCCCTCCTCGCGACAGTGAGTCAGCCTGCAGGGTGCGTCAGGCTCCTGTATTGAGGGTGGCTGCGAGGGTGTGAGGGTGAGTGTGTGGGTGTGAGGGTGAGTGTGTGGGTGTGAGGGTGAGTGTGTGGGTGTGAGGGTGAGTGTGTGGGTGTGAGGGTAAGTGTGTTGGTGTGAGGGTGGTGAATGTGTGGGTGTGTGAATGCGAGTGCGAGGGTGAGTGTGTGGGTGTGGGGGTGAGTGTGTGAAGGTGGGTGAGAGGGTTAGTGTGTGGGACTGTGGGTGTGTTCAGGTGAGTGTGACGGTGTGAGGTCGAGTGTGTGGGTATGAATAGGTTGGTGTGAATATAAGTGTATGGGTATGTTAAAGTGAGTGTGTGTGGGTGTGAGGTTGAGTGTGTGGGGGGTGAGTTTGTGGCAGTGTATAAGTGGATGTGATAAATATATACATGTTTATAAATATATGCTGTATATTTATAGCATCTTTGCAGGGTATTTTCACCACACCAGCAAGTATACAAGTGAACAGTATGTAGTAGTTACAGTGGTCTAATCTTTCATAGCGAAGTAGAAATTGGATGTGGAGGAGGTCCCCGGGGGGTCGAGCATCACCTGCCTGGCCCTGACACCTTCACCCTTCATACCCACGATGAGTCACTGCATACTGGGGACAAAAGTCTCTTCAAGAATTACCGCCCCATATCAGTCCTCCCAGCCTCGAGTAAGATACTGGAAAAGCTAGCATGTAATCGACTAAATTCCTTCTACAATGCCAATAACATCTTTACAGACTCCCAGTTTGGATTTAGAGCTAGAAGGTCGACTGAGAGTGCTCTGCTATCCTTTACTAATGACATCTTAAATTCCTTTGATGAGAGTCAGTTCACAGTCGGTATATTCTTGGACCTCTCTAAAGCCTTCGATACTGTCGACCATACCATCATCCTTTCAAAGCTTGAACATTACGGCGTTAGGGGCCTGTCCCACAATTGGTTTACCTCATATCTGTCCAGCACGATGCAGTATGTCTATTATAATAACCACCAATCTGACTCCTCGCCAATCTTGTATGGAGTCCCCCAAGGTTCAATTCTCGGTCCAGTACTGTTTTTGTTGTACATAAACGACATAGTCCACACCAGCTCACTCATAAAATGCAACTTATTTGCAGACGATAGTAATCTCTATGCCAGCAACTCAGACCTCCATTCCTTGATGAGAACTATGAACACTGACTTAACCAAAGTCGGGACCTGGGCAATACGTAATAAACTGACCTTAAACCTTGAGAAAACCTACTACACGATCTTTCACAGAAGAAAAACTTACCTCCAGACTTGAACCCCCTGTACCTTGGTAATATAGTCCTCAAACGCGAACAAAATACTAAATTCCTCGGAGTTATTGTTGATGAGAAACTTAACTGGAAAAACCACATACAAGTCATTCACAGTAAAATCAATAAACAGTGCGGTATCATGTATCACACTCGACAGTCACTCACTCTCACAGCAATGAAAGAAATCTATCATAATCTTGTTTACCAACACCTGATACACTGTCACACACAATGGGGGGGCCTCCGTCTCTTCAAAAACACAATCTCAGGTTACTGCACCAAAGAGAGTTGTACGGACAATGACCTACTTGAAAAAAACAGATCACACAAACGAAAAATTTGCTATATTGAAATTTTTAAAATTCGAGGATATTAACACTTACTGCTGTGCCATCTTTGTTTACAAATCTATCAATCACTTGCTTGACAATAATTACTTCCAGTTCAGGAATGATCAAAGATACAACTTAAGGCACCCAGAGCTACTAAGACCACCCCCCATGCGCTCCTCTCAGTCCCAGACCACCATAAAATATCATGGTGTGAAGGTGTGGAACAACTTACCCCCACACATCCGAGCAAAGACTACGCCGGCTTCCTTTAAATCATCTCTAAAAAAATATCTTTTGTCGAAGTATTAATATTTTCTTGCAACACCTACTATATTTACAGTACCTGCTTTTATTGTACCATCAAAACCGTTTTATCGGAAATTATCATGTAAATAAACAAGTAATTACCATTGCAATAAACATAATTGCCAACTAGACATAATCCTGAAAGCTCTGTCCTGTTGTTCAACCTTATTACTGTACAACCCAGGTTGTACTTCTCCCCCATTATATTTATGTTTTTAAATTCCACTCTAATTTATATATATATATATATATATATATATATATATATATATATATATATATATATATATATATATATATATATATGTGTGTGTGTGTGTGTGTGTGTGTATGTGTATGCATGTGTGTGTGTGTATATATGCATATGTATGTGTATATGTATGTATAAATAAATAAAAAATAAAAATAATAAATAATAAAATAAATAAATATTGAAGTGATAACCGAGGTAACATCTTGAGATGTACTTATTACTACCAATGCTATTGTACTATTCCAATTGATACTAAATGTTACATGATACTTCCTTGAGATGAATGTATAGTATACTGTATATCAGGTGCCTCAAAGAGCTCAGATTCTCAACTGGCTCAGCCATGTTGATATTGTTATTATTATCCACTCTGTATCTGTATTTTTCTGGCTAAATGAAATGTTACAATCAAATGTTTCAATCAATCAAGCCTCGAACAGCAATACCATTCTCTGACAACATTACCAACTTCTGACAACAATACCATCCTCTGACAACAATACCATCCTCTGACAACAACACCATCCTCTGACAAAAATACCATCCTCTGACAACAATACCATCCTCTGACAACATTACCAACTTCTGACAACAATACCATCCTCTGACAACAATGCCATCCTCTGACAACAACACCATCCTCTGACAACACCATCCTCTGACAACAATGCCATCCTCTGACAACAACACCATCCTCTGACAACAACACCATCCTCTGACAACAATACCATCCTCTGACAACATTACCAACTTCTGACAACAATACCATCCTCTGACAACAACACCATCCTCTGACAACAATACCATCCTCTGACAACAATACCATCCTCTGACAACATTACCAACTTATGACAACAATACCATCCTCTGACAAAAATACCATTCTCTGACAACAATACCATCCTCTGACAACATTACCATCCTCTGACAACAATACCATCCTCTGACAACAACACCATCCTCTGACAAAAATACCATCCTCTGACAACAATACCATCCTCTGACAAGATTGCCAATTTCTGACAACAATACCATCCTCTGACAACAATACCATCCTCTGACAACACCATCCTCTGACAACAACACCATCCTCTGACAACAATACCATCCTCTGACAAAAATACCATTCTCTGACAACATTACCAACTTCTGACAACAATACCATCCTCTGACAACAATACCATCCTCTGACAACAACACCATCCTCTGACAACAATACCATCCTCTGACAACAACACCATCCTCTGACAACAATACCATCCTCTGACAACAATACCATCCTCTGACAACATTACCAACTTCTGACAACAATACCATCCTCTGACAAAAATACCATTCTCTGACAACAATACCATCCTCTGACAACATTACCATCCTCTGACAACAATACCATCCTCTGACACCAACACCATCCTCTGACAAAATTACCATCCTCTGACAACAATACCATCCTCTGACAAGATTGCCAATTTCTGACAACAATACCATCCTCTGACAACAATACCATCCTCTGACAACACCATCCTCTGACAACAACACCATCCTCTGACAACAATACCATCCTCTGACAAAAATACCATTCTCTGACAAGATTGCCAATTTCTGACAACAATACCATCCTCTGACAACAATACCATCCTCTGACAACAACACCATCCTCTGACAACAATACCATCCTCTGACAACAATACCATTCTCTGACAACAATACCATCCTCTGACAACATTGCCAACTTCTGACAACAATACCATCCTCTGACAACAATACCATCCTCTGACAACAACACCATCCTCTGACAACAATACCATCCTCTGACAACATTGCCAACTTCTGACAACAATACCATCCTCTGACAACAATACCATCCTCTGACAACATTGCCAACTTCTGACAACAATACCATCCTCTGACAACAATACCATCCTCTGACAAAAATACCATTTTCTGACAACATTACCAACTTCTGACAGCAATACCATCCTCTGACAACAATACCATTCTCTGACAACATTACCATAATCTGACAACAATATCATCACCTGACAACAAAACCATTATGGGAGCTCTCTCTTAATTTTAACTGCTGATGTCTAGTTTGCAGAAGCACTAACATAGACTCTACTCACTTATGACCTTAGTTGTTAAAATGTACTGATACATTATAATTATTACACCATCCCCAGAACCATGATGCTTTCAACACCAGAAATGGGCTGTGAACGCTTCTGCGCTTCACCTTGCACAGGATGTAAGGGGGTGCCCAATAAACTAGCCCTCCCGGGGACAAATCTGAATCTGACCAGAAATGGGCCTATATACTGTACAATACTTGATATCATTCGTAGAACACTAAGTAAAACAACATATATATATATATATATATATATATATATATATATATATATATATATATATATATATATATATATATATATATATATATATATATATATATATACAG
Organism: Homarus gammarus; assembly: GCA_958450375.1. Taxonomy (NCBI): domain Eukaryota; kingdom Metazoa; phylum Arthropoda; class Malacostraca; order Decapoda; family Nephropidae; genus Homarus; species Homarus gammarus. The sequence goes on from CAUDMG010002033.1 coordinate 451,703, forward strand.
GGTGAGCATAAAGTCTTTCCCTGATTATGAAAAATTTTATCTCGAAAACCATTCTAGACAGAATTCATAGAGTTTTTTTTCATGCATATTTTAAGCTGCAAAAAACTGTATGTTTGTACCTAGAATATGTTTTGTGTAATAAATGTTTGTAGTCAGGGAAAGACTTTATGCTCACCCTGTATATATATATATATATACCTGTATATATATTTTTGAAGCTATCCAGCGTGTTCGAGTTAATGATAAATTTCGGTAACTTGCTCCACTTATCCACTACTCTATTTCCAAACTTGTATTTACCTATATCGCGTCTAAATCAAAATTAGTTTAATTTAAAACCATTGTTCCGAGTTCGCTCCTGGTTGGATTGTTTAAGTACCTTAGTTATATCACCTCTGTTTAACCCTGACTTCCATTTATACACTTCGATCATGTCACCCCTCACTCAACGTCTCTCGAGAGAGTGCAGATTAAGATGCTTTAACTTGTCTCTGTACTCAAGGTTCCTAATGCCCATGATTAGTCTTGTCATCCTCCTCTGAATGCTATCAAGGGATTCTATATCTATTCTGTAGTACGGTGACCAGAACTGAACCGCGTGATCCAAGTGAGGTTTCACAAACGCAAGATATAGTTTTAGGATAACCTCGCTAGTCCTGAAACTAACACTTCTTTGTGTGAACCCAAGTACTTTGTTAGCCTTGTTTCGAGCAAATACGCATTGTTGACTTGGCTTAAGATTTATCATAACTACTAAATCGTACTCACAGTCAGATTTCTCTATAACAACGTTCTTCATCTGATATCTGATATCTGTTTACACCTCCTAGACTAAGTATTTTACATGTTTCTACATTGAATTTCATCTGCCATTTTTCAGACAAATGTGATTTTTTTTTGCGGATCTTCCCGTAGTTTTGGGGAGTCCTCGTCAGATTTAATTACACGCCCAATTTTAGTGTCATCAGCAAATTGACTTTGTTGCGTTCTACACCTATATTTATTTGTTTATGCATATTATAAATAGTAATGGTCCAAGTATTGAGCCTTGGGGTACTCCACTAGTGACGTTACCCCAATAGGATTTAGTGCAGTTAATGCTTATTCACTGTTTCCTGTCCTGTAACCACGCCCTAATCCATTTTAGAGTATATCCTCCAATTCCAGGAGCCTCCACTCTTCGTATTAGTTTTTCGTGGGGAGTCTGTCGAAGGCTTTGCTGAAGTCGGGGTAAACCACATAATAATCGTGCCCATCGTCCACTGATACGAAAACAGTTGAAAAGAATGTTTATAGATTTGTCAGGTATAATGCCCACTTGTGAAGCCATGTTGGGAATCATTGATGAACTTGTGCTTCTCCAGGTGATTTCGAATTGAGTTTAAAATTATTGCTTCCAGCAATTTGCTTATAATTGATGTGAAACTGATAAACTGATTGGACGGTAGCTAGAGGATAGTAATCTATATATAAATATTTGTAAACCTATAAACCACAGGGAAAAGGAAATTAAAAAAAATATTTTTGTGCTTTCGTGTATTGAACACATATTCAGAAGCAAAATACGCAAAAGCACAAAGTCACCATGAGCTACATATTGTCTTTGCCACTCACAGTAGGCGACTGACACACACGGAATATGTCATGTTCAATAGTCAAATCTAACAGATGCAATTTATCTTTAGTGAATGAAAGTAGGTCATTCACAGGTACTCTCGTGAAAAGCGAATTTACATCAAAACTTTTTAACTCACATAATTCATTGTGTTTCTTGAGCTTATCAATTAAATCAATGCTGTTATTTATATGCGAATTAGATATTTGGCCTGTTAGAGGGGATAGCATGTGTCACAGAAAGACTTCTGGTTGAAGCAAGTCTAATTAGGGAAATTAATTCTATAAACCTTAGTGGTGGTCAGTACAAAACTGATATGTTATATAAATTAATTTGGCAGTGGCCCAAAGTAAAAAATGCTTTGAAAGAATTTGAGGTGGATGCAGGGTAGAGGATTAGTGGGTCCCATGTTATTGACCTGACCTGATGTTATGATGATGATGATGAGACGGAGAGAAGAGGGCCGTTTGTTCTGAAGATGGACGACGGTGTAGTAGGAAGGTAAAGTTAGGAAGTGGGAAATAAAGTAGGAGATTTGGTAGCAGGTGGACTATCCACCTGATTTTATGTAAGGTCACCTATTGTATATAAGCCTCTCTTAGTTCCTGTAAATTTAGTTGCCTTAGAAGATATCTTGAATAAAAACGAAAGCTAAGGTGCTCAAGTGCTCAGTTTTACCTGTGTGTGTGTGTGTGTAAAATAATAATAATAATAATAATAATAATAATAATAATAATAATAATAATTAACGGTTTATTGAAAGAGCATGGCAGCCAGAAGGATGAAAATATACAGTTACATAATTGGGGAATGGGTCTCTTGATTGATCAATAATATACAAGTAACATAAGTGATACAAATATGATATATAATAACTAGGTGGGGAGAAGGTCATACTACAGGACATTTCAACATAGTGACAGCGCAAAAAGTAAGATTGACTGGGAGTGAATACACTGGTTGATTACAAGCTATTGATAATTTGTACAATGGTTAGGACTGTGCTGTTCTTATAGAAATCAATTCGTGCTCGTTTGGGCTGGATGCGGTTGTGGTGTCGAACAGCAATTCTCGGACGAGGGCTCTCGGGTGGTAGTAGGAGCCGGTGTTGAGGATGATGCAGAAGCTTCTCACCAAATTTGCAGATAAGGTCGTGGTGATGGTCAATGAGAGCCGAGAGGGTCAGTGTGTTGAGCGCTTCTTGATATGTGGAGTAAGAAGGGGAAATAATAATCTTGCATGCCCTCTTTTGCACTTTTTCTAGGTGTTTACGTTGCGTGGCATTTAGGGAGGAAGACCGGGTAGGGGAGGCATAGGTGAGCTTGGGAAGTATGAATGTTGAGTAAACACTGAGGAGCTCGGGGGCAGGAACTCCGAGGGACTTGAGTCGGCGGAGGAGGTGGAGACGGAAGCTGGAGGATTTGACAACTTCACTGACGTGTGGTTTCCAATAGTTTGCTGTCTATGGTGACGCCGAGGAGCTTAGTGGAATCTACAACGTCGGAGGAGAGGTTGATGTGCATAACCATGGTCTTGGTATGGTTGATGGTGATGTGGTTGTTGGTCGCCCAGTTTTGGAGACTGTTCAATAAATCCTGAAGGGCGGTATATTCGGGAGCAGAATTGTTGACACTGATCCCAATGGTGGAGTCGTCGACACATTTCCAGCAAGCAGGCAGGGGTTTCTCTTAGGGCATCATTGTGTGTGTGTGTGTGTGTGGTGTGTGTGTGCGTGTGTGTGTGTGTGTGAGTGTGTGTAAAGTTAAATATATATGAAATGTATATACTGTATGTATAAAGTAAAATGTAATGTATATATGTATAAAGTAAAATGTATGCGAAATGTATATATGTACAAAGTAAAAACAACATGAAAAGCAGTATCGGGGATTTGTATGCTGGAGTATTAATAAACAGAGAACCTTAAATACTAAGTGAGTAGTTAATTAGGAAAATTAGAATGCTCATCTCTCAAAAATTACCAAAAGTAATTAGACAGTAATAATGCAAGTAATGATCCTACTATCACGTCAAGACCTCATAGTGTCTTCCGTAGACTTTATTTTAGATGTCTGGGGAAAAGTTAGCATCTCTATGTAAGATAAATTCCACGGAGTACAACATGACATTGTGAGATCACAGTAAGATAGCGAGGCATTTACACTTAGAAAGGTTTAGTCAGTTTTACGGGACATTACTGTGTCGCTTAAGATATACTTGATATTTAGAAAAGATAATACAAAATATACTGATTAACGATAACTTCTATGCATTTCATTAATTTGGTTTATAATCTTCTGGCTGGCCAAAGACGACCATATAGAGGAAACTGATCGAATCCATGTCAAGTCGTTTTCCCGTTACTAACCACCCAGGCAGTGTGGTTATGTTAGGTTAGGCTAATTTAAGTTAGTTTAATTTAGGTTTGGTTAGGTTAGATTAGGTTAAGTTAATTTAGGTTAGGTTAGGTCATCGGAGGGGACGAGGAACCGGTCAGCCTTGCTGGTGGTGACGGGAAGACGTCTAGCAAACTCTTGTAGGTAAACATATATAAATTAATAATTTCATACGAAACTTAACTTCAGCTAACCTATTATGTGTTAGATTGTGATTTAATATGATTCAGTTCATTACAGCATTATTAACGTACCCTTAGATTCACAGTCATTACTTTTAACAAAATGTATATTACATTCATTATCATTTCAAGTTACTTTCTAGTACAGAAACCAAACCTTGATGAACGATACTTAAAGACTCTGATCGATATAGTACACAGAAAGACCAAAACCACAACTATCCGTTACACAGTATTCAGGTAGTTGGGGTCCCTCATAAGAACCGTCCTAGGTTTCAGGGAATAATGTCTTTTTCAAAACAAACTCTTCAAAAAACTTGCTAATTACGCAGAGAGTAAATGTTAGCTCTGACAGATGAGCGTCACAGATGGCAAATATGACACAAGTTTCTCACGATAAGAAATTCAATTTTTTTTGTCATGTCCAACAATTCTCGTGACATTTTAACCTTTTGAAGACGATGGTTTAAGATGTCATCTTCTAGGAGATAAACCATCGTCACCCTCAAGGAACAAAACAATTGTCATCAAGATTTGAAACTTAAGCTGTCAAATAATTAAATGTTCGCAAACAAAGATATATATATATATATATATATATATATATATATATATATATATATATATATATATATATATATATATATATATATATATATATGTGTGTGTGTGTGTGTGTGTGTAGAGTATAGAGTACATGATAAACTCCTGAGAGAAATATACAAATATGTGTAGTTGTGCAGTTCATGACGGAACCCCAAGCTGGCAACCCCACGCTGGCAACCCCCAGCTGACAACCCCACCCTGGCAACCCCATGTTGGCAACTCAACGCTGACAACCCTCCGCTGGCAACCCACGCTGACAACCCCACCCTGCCATGCCCACGGTGACAACCCACGTTGGCAACCCCACGCTGGCAACCCCACGCAGTGACTGATACAGAAGGCTATATTCGTTCTTCTTCATATTAAACCTGCAACAATACGGGTTAAGATTTCTGATCACCTGATGATTAGCCCTTTTAGTTTATTTCATCTGATGAATAAACACCCTAAGTCTACCTGGGGAGTTAAGTTAGGTTTGTTTAGGTTAGTGTTGGGTCAGTTTATATTAGGTTAAAAAAGCAGCAGGCAGGGGTGCTGAGAGGCAATGAAATACAAAACAAAAACAAAACACGAAGTAATATTGTGTCATGACTTCTCTCTCAAGTAACTCTCGACTGTCTGAAGTGAGAACCCGACCGTCTCCTGGTGAAGTTAGGATTAAACTCTATATTATTTACAATACATGAATTCCCTTTTCTTTTCTCGAGGTTAAACACACACACACACACACACACACACACACACACACACAGGGGTACTTGTAAGCCCGGACCTTCGGCCTAGAAAACAGTGTGTTAATGTTCGAAATAAGGCAAACAAAGTATTAGGTTTTATATCAAGAAGTGTAAGTAATAAGAGTGCGGAGGTCATATTGCACTTATATCTTGCGCTAGGCAGGCCGCATCTCGATTATGCTGTTCAGTTCTGGTGCCCTTACAGGTATTATAAAATAGATATCAATTTACTGGATTCGGTTCAGCGAAGAATGACGAAAATGATTCCGGGACTTAGAAACCTTCCATATCAAGATAGATTAAAGAAACTAAACTTGCATTCCCTAGAAAGACGAAGAGTGCGGGGTGATATGATAGAGGTGTTTAAGTGGGTGAAAGGAATCAATAAAGGAGATATAGGTAAAGTTCTTATAATATCCGAGTTACAGTAGGATAGGACTCGGAGCAACGGATTTAAGTAGGATAAGTTTAGGTTTAGGAGGGAGATAGGAAGAAACTGGTTCATAAATTGAGTGGTAGACGAGTGGAACAAGCTTAGCAATTTTGTAGTAAGTGCTGGGACGCTGGAAAGTTTTAAAATGAGGCGAGATAGATTCATGGATGATAGAGAGTGGTAGTAACTCTCGACAGGTGCTGCTATGCACAGGCCAACTGGCCTATTGTAGACTCCTTATTTTCTTATGTTCTTATGTACTACTACTATTACTACCACTACTACTTTTTTTTTCAACGTGGCCTCCAGCCTCCCCCAATAGCCACACCTTCGCCGCCATTTTATTAATTTAATATTTTACGACTACTACTACTACTACTACTACTACTACTACTACTACTACTAACAATAATAATAATGGTAACAACAACCATAATAATAATAATAATAATAATAATAAAAATAATAATAATAATAATAATAATAATAATAATAACTTCACAGTAAATGAGGCAGAAAGTCAGATGAGCAGCCTGGGACTTGGTCACAATTTTCGTGATGCTATATGGCAGCAGGGTCTAACATTAGACAAAACATTATGCTGACTGTATTGTTCCAATCTTTTCTCGTGTTTAAGTTTAATACATTTGAAAGAATCTCTTGGGGTTTGACTTCGCCTCCCTTGCTACCTTCAGTTCATTATTCGACTTTGTTTTTCTTATTTCGGCCTTAATTCTTCTGGCCAATACTTTATAATAATCTCGTAGGTAAACTTCACCATTATTTATTCTCCCTCCTTTGTCCTACGTGACTTCACACAGTTGGGCAAGAGACTAGCCCCTACCATCAAATATAAACTATAATTTGTATGTTCAATTCAGGTTCCTTCTCCTTTTAGTAATGAAATCTCTTGTTAAACGACCTACCTAACCCATGTCTTTGTATAAAATATGTCACAAACACACACACACACACATAAACACACACACACACACACGCACACACACACACACAGACAATAACCTTCTCTCTCTCTCCCTATATTCTTCCTCACTCAAACACGAAAACTGTATTTTATATTTCGACTTAATGATATTCCTTCTTGGTATCAGTACCCCAAAAAATCGAAATTGACCCTCTCTCTCTCGCTCGTCGACTACACCTTAAAAAAAATAAAAATAAAGTTAATGCTTCGTTCTTTTGTTGTCCATCACTAATGAACATTACTAAGTCATAAGTCTAGTGTAATGTAAGAGGGGAAGAGCAAAGCTGAATTCTCAAGGGTTTATAAATTGGAATCACGATGTTAAAACTATCTGCGTGTGTGTGTGTGTATATGTGTGTGTGTGTGTGTGTGTGTGTGTGTGTGTGTGTGTGTGTGTGTGTGTGTGTGTGTGTGTGTGTACTGGAAACGTTATTATTGTGTTTATGTGGGTACAAAAGACGTTTAAAGAGTTATTTATGTGTTTACAGTGTAAATAACAACCATGTTCGGAAGTTTACACGAATACGTCGCCGAAAAGTTGAGCCATCCGACGCACGGATCTGTGTACTGTACCTCGAAAACAGTTGGCAGGCTTGTTGAACCTTGGGAAAGGGAGCCAGCCACTCGTGCCATTGATTCTCATAATTACTTACTTTCTCTGATGACCTACAGTGATTTACTTGCATATATATATATATATATATAAGAGGTGGATTATCATTTTTATTTGGTTGTTTTCGTATTATTTAAACTATAAATTTATTGACATCAGATTTTCTGTCCCCAGGGGCGAGGTGGACCACCACAAAAACCTTTTATATAGACATCTTTACTATAGTGTTTAAATACATGGTATAGTTAAACCTATTGGTATTTTTATATATATAAAAGACAATGAAAATCGAAATGTATTTATTTAATTTCCGGGTATACAGTATTAAGTTACTTATTACTTGCTCTTATTGCTATGATATTTGTTTTCCTGCCATCTCTACTGTTGTTTTCAGTAACTTTAGATTCAATTGTTTTTCTCCAAAGTTTCTGTTGACATTTAAGTTTTTCTTGAATATACAGTGCAATATCAATTATCCTGTACTTAACACGAACAAAAAATCAATGAGTTATGTTAATTTAGTGTTTACTTAATATGATGAACTATTGCATAATCGCCACCGGCCGGTCAGAAGTTTAGAAAAAATACATATAAGTCATATTATCGATATCAGGCATTTATCCTTCTTTAGTGTATTCCACTATTCGAACCATCACTCGTTGAACAACTCGACCAAGGCGGGGAAGATTCTTGTTTCTTAGACGGTACAAAGACAGTCTATTACCATCTCCTGTCCACACACAGACACAATAACGTCTCCTGTATACACACAAACACACTAACTCTCCTGAATGACTGCACTGTGGGGGTTACAGTGGACAACACCTCACCGGACTACTCATCGCTACAAGGCACCCTGGACAGGTTACAGGCATGGACTACGGAGAACAAGGTCACCATCAACCACACCAAAACCGTAGTCATGCACATCAATACCGCCACCACTCCAATGCAAGCTCCAACAGTCACAGTGGGTGCCCATCCTCTCCAGTTAGTGCAATCTGCCAAACTCCTGGGCGTTACAATAGACCACAAACTGGACTGGAAGGCCCATGTAAACAACACAATCGAGGCAGCCTCGTACCGACTCTACATGGTACGACGACTCAGGTCATTTGGGGCACCCACGCCAGAGCTGAGGACTATCTACAACGCCTTTATTCTCCCCAAATTAACGTATGCTCACCAGCCTGGTCGTCTTCTCTCAACTCTACCCAACAACGCCAGCTAGAGAAGGTACAGAAAAGTGCCTGCAGAATCATGCTCGGCGCAGACTACTCTGGCTACAACAACGCTCTCTCCACCCTGGAAATGCCATCCCTCAGTGACCTCCACCACCAAACACTAGCAAGGTTTGTCAGTGGACTACTGCACCACCCTCGTCATCGCCACCTCCTGCCACAGGCAGTCCCCCACCCACCTCGTGCAGTCCGCCACTACAACAAAATTCAGCCCATAAGAGCCCGCACCGATAGATATAAGAATAGCACCATCCCATCTATTGTTAAAATAATAAACAGCTCCTGATTTATGTACTGTACAGCCCTGTAAATGTATTGAACGCATATCATTATGTCTAAATCACATGTAAGTTTGTATATTTTCAGCCACCGGCTGCAACTCTATTAATAAACCGTTTATTATTATTATTATTATTATTATTATTATTATTATTATTATTAGACACACTAACTCTCCTGTACACACACAGACACGCTAACTCTCCTGTACACACACAGACACACTAACTCTCCTGTACTCACACAGACACACTAACTCTCCTGTACACACACAGACACACTAACTCTCCTGTACACACACACACACACTAACTTCTCCTGTACAAACACAGACACACTAACGTCTCCTGTACACACACAGAGACACTAACTCTCCTGTACACACACAGACACACTAACTCTCCTGTACACACACAGACACACTAACTCTCCTGTACACACACAGACACACTAACGTCTCCTGTACACACACAGACACACTAACTCTCCTGTACACACACAGACACACTAACTCTCCTGTACACACACAGACACAATAACTCTCCTGTACACACACAGACACACTAACTCTCCTGTACACACACAGACACATTAACTGTCCTGTACACACACAGGCACACTAACTCTCCTGTACACACACAGACACATTAACTGTCCTGTACACACACAGGCACACTAACTCTCCTGTACACACACAGACACACTAACGTCTCCTGTACACACACAGACACACTAACTCTCCTGTACACGCACAGACACACTAACTCTCCTATACACACACAGACACACTAACTCTCCTGTACACACACAGACACACTAACGTCTCCTATACACACACAGACACACTAACTCTCCTATACACACACAGACACACTAACGTCTCCTGTACACACACACAGACACCGTAGCGTCTCCTGTACACACACAGACACACTAACGTCTCCTATACACACACAGACACACTAACGTCTCCTGTACACACACAGACACACTAACGTCTCCTATACACACACAGACACACTAACGTCTCCTATACACACACAGACACACTAACGTCTCCTGTACACAGACAGACACACTAACGTCTCCTATACACACACAGACACACTGTCTCCTGTACATATAAAGCTTCACAAACAGACTCGCGCCACCTAACGAAACACTGAAACACTAAGTTAGCCAGTTACCCGTGTCTGTTGATCCTCATGTGCGAGGTGAACAGAAATTATCGCCCTAACATTGAAGAAAACGGGACGAGGGAGCCAAGAGGAATGATGCCGTAATAAATGTGACAGTTATGTTTAAAGCTGACCCGAATTCTCTCCTGTGTCCCAGAGTGGGTGTTGGTGATGGTGAGGGTGGTGCGTGTTGGTGAGAATGGTGGTGATGGTGGGTGCTGGTAGGTCGTAGTAGTGGGTGGGGGTTGGTAGGTAGTAACAGTGGTGGTGGGTGGTGGTATTGAGGGTTGGTTGTGGTGGTTTTGGTTGTGGTTGTGGTGGTATTGGTAGATTATGGTGGTGATGGTGGTGGTGGTGGTGGTAGATTGTGGTGTAGTTAGTAGTAGTAGTAGTGGTGGTGGTAGTGTTGGTGGTGGTAGATTGTGGTGTAGTTAGTAGTAGTAGTGGTGGTGGTAGTGTTGGTGGTGGTAGATTGTGGTGTAGTTAGTAGTAGTAGTAGTGGTGGTGGTAGTGTTGGTGGTGGTAATGGTGATTGG